>PTEX01000026.1:391322-431002 GCA_003342815.1 Eudromia elegans
CTCTTCTCTTCTCTTCTCTTCTCTTCTCTTCTCTTCTCTTCTCTTCTCTTCTCTTCTCTTCTCTTCTCTTCTCTTCTCTTCTCTTCTCTTCTCTTTTCTCCTTTACTTTTCCTTTTCCTCTCTTTTCCTTTCTTTTCCCTTCCCTCACTCCTTGGACACATTAACATTAACAAGGGGAAAAACGCAAACATGGGTAGTGAGTGAACATGCCTCTATTTTCCCATCACAGTTCGTGACCACGATGCAGTGAGTAAAATGAGCAGGAAGGCATTCCACCTACTTGGCCTCTGCTTTCATTTATCGAACAATTTCCGCGAAGAGCAGCGAAATCCGCTGGAGCTTTAATGAGAAGCTGCTGTCAGGGACGTCACAAACCGGCGCTGGCGGCCGCGTGCTCCCGTCTCCGCGTACGGAGGGCTCCGCGCGGGACGAGCAGCGGGCACGCGACACCCCTCGCTCCGGCCCGGTCCCGGTGACGTCCCCGGCGGCGCACACACGTGCGCGGGATTGCTGACTGTGTGCTCGGCGTGCAGCCTCCCCTGTGTGCCCGTTCTCTGCTTTAAAAGGTAAACAGATCTTTTGCTACGGATTCTGGAATGCATCTGAAAAAAAAACAAGCAAACAGCTTCATGGCATCTAAGTGGAGGTCCAAGAACCCTGTGTTTGACAGGCTGGGTATCCTGAATACTCCTGAGAGGTGTTTGGCCTCTTTTGGAGACAGGATCTGATGGACAGTGAGTTGTCACCTGATATGGCATTTCTATATTCCTGTGCTGCCAGAAAAGCTGTGGTATCCAAATAAGGCTTCAGGGAAGTGGCCCATCTTTCAGAGCCTGTAAGCATAAAGATAGAGGGTAAATAAATAGTATATCAAGTATATCACCTTTATGATTTGTCAAGCTGTATCATGCCTTGGAAGTAGACGCAGCAGCTAATGAAGCTAAGTGGATGTTTTGGAATTGCTCGGTGCTCCAGACTAACAAATTCATCCACAGAACTCTTTTATAGCCAGGTAATGAAATTTAGTTGCTTAGTTGCTTTCTAGTAGGCCTTGCAAAATCATTGCATGGGAAGCATCATGCAATACAGTTGGACAACTGCTGGACAACCATCACTTACTTAGAAAAAAAAGGCTACACAGACAGACTCACACAAGTCAACAAGAAACATCAAAAAGCCTGGGGAAAACCCGCCAAGAAACACTGTGGAAAATGAAACACTCACAAAAGAAAGGGTATAATTATATGATTAGTAAAAACTCTATTATGTTTAACCTCTAAAAACTCTATTACAAAGTATTATTCAGCTCAAGGGATGGGTTTCATTACCTCAGTTTTAATCAGGTGCAAGCAACTGTGTAAGGTACAAGGCTATAGTGGAACTAGATCTCTCAATACTGTTCTCTAGCCTAGCCAGCACTTGACTCTGGTTGCTGCAGTAAACTTCCAGCACCTCTGAAAACTTGTCATAGCCGATGTGTGCGAAGATCCAGTAGACACAAGGTCATTGAGATACCAGCAGCACAAGGAGGGGCAAAGCCAGGTCACGGCATCCATGGTGCATCTCCACTGCATTAGTTTGAAGAGCCTCTGCCCTAAGCACTTCTCTAGGTGACTGGCTCATGAACTCACGCCTCATGAATCCCTTCCCTTGCAGATTTGTTTTTGTCTTACAAGTAAAGCAACATGTAAATATTTCTCCAAAAGTAGGATCAGTCTGGATGGTTTAGAATTTTGTGCTGAGAAAGAGAATATATAATAAATCAAGATTAGTAGGCTGTATTTTGCTGATGAAAGTGGTTTAAAGAGTATTTGCCCTGTCACTCAGACATCTTTGGAGCTGTTATTCACTGAGATACTATTACCACATGCAAAAAGTGTGAATATAACTGGTCAGATGGATGCTATAATAAATCAATAATCACAATTTGGATCAAAATTTCCAAGTGGAAGAGAGTATTCTTCCAATCTTCCTTCTTTTTTTTCAGTAATGACAAAAACCCTTTTGTAAGGTCTGGTTTTTTATTTTCAAGGAATAAGTGGAAATGAACACTTTGTTTATGGTGTGCTTATTCTAAATGTCTTGCAGAAGATGTATTTTAAGATTTGGTTTTAAAATATGCCTTAAGTAAGGAACACTTCTTAAATCTTTTGTTTGCACTGCAAAGAGAGTAATCATACACTACCTTAAAAGATCTAAGGTCTGTATAAGAAATAACTTTCTATTATTTGAACATCTTAGTTATGAACTTTGGACAGGTTTTTTTGTCACTATTAAAGTTCTATTTTTTATATGTTCTGTTAGTAGTAAGCTTACCTTCCAGGTTACCTTCCAAGTGACTTTACAGATCGTATTTTGTGGCTATTCTCTTATTGTTAAAGAGGCTGTTTAAAAATAGCCATTACAAACAAGCTTTGATGAAAAAGTGCAAGCGACAAACATGCAGTTTTTCAGAAAGACTTTTGTCCATTTTTAAAACCCTGTTAATTTGGCTGCCAGATGTTTTTCTGAAAACTTTTCTATTAAAGATGGCTTGAGAAGTTATGTCATTGCCATTTTCTTCTTGCTTGTGCATAGCCTTTTGGCTGTGTGTCCATAAAGGAGTGCACTCTTAATTCGTTTAACATTATTGCAGTGTTTTCTTTGGCAGAGGGGTTCTGAAAGACAATAGTGACCTTCAAAATATGTTACACCAAATCTATTTTGATCTGTATATATTTAATAGGATTGATAGGTACACGGTGTTTCTTTCACAAATGGAATTGGTCAGGCATGTTGATACAGCAAACCTTTGGGTATGTTTGAGGATCATCTCCTGTGGAAATCTTCTACTGGTCTATACTCTTCCAGAGAGCAATTCAGAGCAGCTATCTCAGAGAAAAAGCAGGGGGAAAGCACCCAGGAAAACCAGCCTCTTCAGGCTCATTTTAACCTGGGTGAATACACCATGTGGCTGAAATAACGATGCGGAAACCACCTGCCTCATGCATGGTGGTTTCTGGAAAAGCCCACACTGAAGACCGGCCTGCACCAGGTTCACAGAGCTGCTCTGAAGCCAACTGGATATCCTGATGTGACCATCAGGCAGCAGTAACCCATGAACGGCCTGTGCCAATGCGCTGTAGCTGAACCTGGGACCGAAAGCAAGTGTTGTGTAATGAGCTGCTTGTTTTCTCATACTGCTTGCATACGCAAGTTTTTCCAGTTTTTCCACTGAGAAGGAAAGCTGGTCTTGGGCGTTTGTCTCAATCGAAGACTGCTCTTGGAGCGTCCTGTCAAATATCAGCCTTGCACAATCTGCTTTGTGCCCATTCAATTCCCTGTCATGCTGCAGAAGGAAATGGTTTGCTGCGGGGCTGCACACTGCTCCAAGCTGTGTCCCCGAGGTGGTCACGCTCCGGCATGGTTCGCCACGGAGTCGTGGTGTGCCGAGGTGGCCGGTCCTCATTACGGCCAAAGAGTGCCTTTATTTCATACATTTATACAGAAGTCTCTCGTGTCGTAGGAAAGGGCAAAACCAGTAATCGAAATCGAAAGCTTGAAACCAGTAATCGAAATTGAGGAGACTGCCTATCGACTGGCAACAGTGTAAGGAAAAAGTCAAAAAGGACAAGCAAGTATTAGCATTACTTTGTGAAGAGCTCAATCAAAACTATAGAGGTATTTTTTGCAGCTAAATTGCAGCTCAGCTGCGTGCAGAATTAAGGTTTCAGATTTATACTGGATAGAGAAATTCTGATTTTCCTGCTGGGAGCAGTTTCCACAGGATGTTCTGAGGGATTTCACAGGAACTGCAATAAATTGAATTTGAAAACTCCTGTGTAGACTATGAGAGAGAGAATCCCATTCCAATTAGGACTTTCACCAAAGTGAAAAAAATCAAGTATGGCCTTTGTTTCTCACGCATTTCACATAGAATTGATGATGACGATGATGATAAACTCTTAAAATAAGACTAAAATTAAAGAGGTAATCATTCAAGCTCTTCCTAGAACGCGCTCTGGAAGTTCAGACTTCAGATGAAGCACTTCAACTAATGGCATCATGATCTATCATGTAATAAGCATGAAAAATTAAATAGATGTTTTTAAAGAGCAGACAGCAGCCCACTTGAAACAGTCTGGGAGGATTGTTTGCTTTACTGAAACGAAACGATGAAAATCCAATCACTTCTGTCTTAAGCTGTTGTTTTCTTCTCCGTCACTAACTGGCAGTATTTCAGCTGGATGAAACGTACAAACCAGTCAGGTCTTCGGGTCCGCAGAAGTGATAAGCGCTGTAAAGTCAGCTCAGCTGTACAAACAGATCTGCTGTCTGGCATCACTTCCACTTGGTTTGGAGAAGGAAATCCAAAACAACTGCAGCGCTAATCGTGAAGTATTTGCAAAGAGGGAATGGATTTGGATTCCTTGCTCAAACTCAAAACATTTTGATAGGGTTAATCAGTGATGTTTCAGTTTTGGAAAGGGGACCTTGCTAAAGCACTGATCTTCACACTATAATGTGATCATTGAAAAGAATTTAACACCTCTGTTAATTTAGCTGTAGAATTTTCCTTTGCTGCCAGTGTTCTGGCAAACTCAGCCTTCTGGCGTGCGCTTCATCTTTTTTAATTTGTGAAAAAGATTCGGTAAGCTTCAGTCAATAAGGTTATGACAGGTTAGAAACACACACATACACAATGCACACACAAGCTAGTGCAGACCATTTCACAAATGCCATTGTCTTTGTGGACTAACATTCTTGTAAGAGCAGAATAAAACAAAGTTTAAATTGTGTTTTAAAAAGCAATGCTTAAAATGTATTCTCAACTGCTGATTTGACTGACAGGAACCTGTACATAAATAAGTGAAACAACTGTGCGTCTCAGCAGCAGATGGGTGCACTTGGGATGTTACACAGCTGAAATTATATTTAACATGCTTGGTTTTGAGCCTATTGAAATGACAATTCTAGTTTTAAATGCTGCATGTCAGAGTTTGGTCTTGAAGTATGCTGTAATGCTCACTCTCAAAGGCTGCTAGAAAAAAATATGAATCTGTCTTGCACTTCTGTATGGTCCTACAAACATGAGCTGCAAACATGATGGACCTGCATTACCAAAGTGGATTGCTGGAACCCAGGTTTCTTCTGTGTTAGGAAAGTTAAAGAGTGAGTATTTTTTCTCCTTCCAGAGGGCAGGGACAGATGTTCTTTGGGAATATGGCAATAGCAATGATGTGGGATGCTTTATTTTTCTGTTGTTATGCCAAATACCAAATGCCAATGATGATTATGTAGGAACAATAAATACAAAACCCATGTAGACACAGGATACTCTTTCCTCTCTAAGGATGGATTTAGGAGTTCTCTGACAGCACACTGACTGAACTACTTCCATTATCCATAGCCAAGTGCAGGATTAGTGTCCATAACTTTTGATACAGTGTGATGAACACGAAGGAACACCTGTCTCAATTTTTTCATCTCTCCGTGAGATCCTACCAACCTGCTCTGCATTAAACACTGAGCCACAACTGCTTCGATATCTTGACTTCTAGGTAATTTCCCACTTAGACAAAGAGGATGGTTGCTTTTAGCCTGTGTAGCATACAGGCTTCATCATAACAGGAAGCGACAGTTGAAAAGACACCGGTATTGAGATGTTGAAGCAATTCTGCTCTATGATAAAATACTGAAAAGTTTCCTGCTATAACTCAAAGACTGTTGCTAGCACTGAGATACCTGGACGCACAAAAATAATGTGCTCAGCATGAGTTTTTGTCTTTGTCTCAAAAGTAGAACTGCATCACACAAGTCTTATGTAATGAGCAAAATGTGAGTAAACTGTGCATAACCAAAGGGCACCAGCGGAACCAGTCTCTGGACACAGGAGGTGCTGATGCCTCAGTCATGTTGGTGAGTCAAGCTTGGTAGGCAATGATAAGACTAGGGCAGCGTTTCCATGGTACGTGCACTATTGTAATAGATATACCGCCATTTTACTAGCTACCAGACATTTAGCAGTTTTCTTTTTATCTTAACATTGAATAAAATCCTTTTTCATTTTCCTTTTTTAGTTATCTTGAAAAAACAAATCACCCAAAACCCAGGCAAGAATAACCTTCCGGAAGAATGGGATTTGGGGTTTCTGGGTTTTCTTGAGGGAATCTTTAGCTTTCAGGTATCAATTCCCTCTCTGATGGCCAGTTATTCTCTCGCCTGGCAGAGGCGCGGTGGAGGACACCTCTCTCGTGCCAGTCTGTGTGGCTCAGCCTGGTGTCAGTCTGTGCTGCATGGGTGAGGAACGTCTGCCCCACGGTTAGGTGTGACCTGTGACAGCTCTGTTCACACTGACCCATTCCTCGGGCAGATGCTCTGTGACACTGTCAGACATATGGCACCACTCTTAATACAGGCACCAAGATTTCCTGAGAGAATTGAGAATTAAGAAATTGGTGTTTACATTTGAGTACCCACAAATACAGTAATGATCATCCCAATAACTTTGTCTTTGCTTCATGCATCCACTGTGTTGCTATGTAGATTCTGTGGAAAGACTAAAAGGACCGATGAAGTATACAGCTTCAGAATGTGATATTTGAGAGTTTGGCAATCAAAGATCTGATGCCACTTGAACACGTTACAGAAATCACAGTGCCATCACAGGTTGCCTCTTCAGAGCTTCTCTGACTGAGTGGCCTCTTTCTGAGTAATGATGCTAGTATCTAGCAAAATTACTTGTACTTGAGAGGAAATTGGTGATCCTATGTTAGGGAAATGTGCATTAGCTCCACTTTTTACCTGAACTTCAAGTGTTTGTTTGAGTGAAGGCAATCAAAGTGATTTTCTTTTCTTTACAGAATGTATTGCTTCTGTTGACAAGAGGAATGATAATAGTGTGGTTAAAAAATTTCTATTTCTCAATTATTTGCAAAAATGTTTTCTGATGTTGTCAACTTTCTACGTATGTCTGATGCTAGAACTGCTAATGAAATCTGTGCTAGATAGAAAATATGATATTTCCCAAAGATGCAGTTCATTTACTAACAGAAAAATAATCACACATTTTTCTAGGGATCCATGGCAGTACTTAACCTAGCTTCTTAAGGTGCATCTGAAAGCTTATGTTAGATTTCTATTCTTCCAGAGTCCTTCTCTCTGCCTTCCTTCTCCTCAGAAGAAAGGAGGAGGATCAGGAGAATTATTAGCCTTTTTCATTACTGCTCTATTATCTGTAAATTTACCTCTCCAAAGGAGAGGTACGCACTGTAGAGGAATATTACGTCTTGGCTTTGTACAGTTATTTTGTATGGCCAAATTCGCAGGAAGGTAATGCAGCCTGTGAACTGCCTCCAGGTAGAGCCTTGAGGCATGGTAAAAAATCTGTTTCTGTGACTGCTTTTCCCATGGGACATTAGCGTGAAGCACTTTCTAACGATACCAACATTTTTCTCTTAGGCCAAGAACAATGTTTGTACTGTGTGTTATGGCAGTGCCTTGCAACTGGTACCATAGCAGTCTTGTTCCTTTAATTCAAAGTACTTCTTTCTAGAGAAAAAGTTGAATATAGTCTCCAGGTTGAATGGAAAGCCTGTGGCAGACAAGGCACCAGAATTTAGGTCTCCTGACCAAGCTTCCTATGAACAAAAAATGAATGACAAAAAGTGAAGGAAACATCAGGTTTATTGCCTTTGAAAGAGGCAGATGGCTGTTTGTCCTCTTTCCTTTTCCACTGCCTCAAAAAGAGAAGGTGTAAGGACCCCTTAGCGCTGACTCTGCCGTAGGTCCAAAGCTTTTGCAGGTCAGTCACAAAGCGGTGGCACGAGGTTGTTGCCAGGCCGATGACTCCCTGCGAGATGCCAGCTCGGAGCCCTTGGTGACGGGCAGGGTGCTCCCCTGGCTCGAGCTGAGCCGGCACCGTGTCCCAGCCCCACGGTGCAGCTGTGGTAGCGGAGACAGGGAGTGTGCAACGTCCACGTGTGATCAGCAAGCCTGGGACAGGAGGAAAAGCACAAGCTGTGGAGAAAGGTTGCAACAGCTCTGTGGGAACATGCTTGTTGTCACATGAAGTGTACCGTGTCACTGCTTTTTCCTGGGAAAAGGTGATAATTTCATACCCATCACACCCAATTCTACACCAGAACCAGCAACTAAGACTTGCGCAACAGCACGGAAGGCAGCAAGATGTTAGCAAATCCCTCCAGAAAAACCTTCCCTGGCCACAAGGGAGAACTTTGTGGGCGGCCTGTCGGACGGGAAGGAATGGCTGTGTAATTGGTATGTTCAGTTTGGAAAGGCGTGGATGACTAAAGGAAACGCATATGTGGATAAGTGCCACCTGTTCATTGATGAACATAATGGAAACACATTGTGAGGCACGTAGGAAAAACTGCTTAGGCATAGAAAGGGCATTTTCCCAGGTTTTCCCAGCAGCAGTGCCTGAGAAAAACTTGCAGAGGAACCAAAGCCATGTCTTGGATGGCAGTATTTGCTGCTTCTGACCAGTGTGTCCAGTGCCAATCTTCCCATAGATCTGTTTATGAATTAAAGTTTCAGACTTGTTGAATCCCTGGAGTGGGCTGGGGTTAACCGAACAGAATTCATCATACACTGTCTGTTTAGTGGCACAGCTTAGGAGAGGTACAAGCCTGGTGAGCTGGGGAGGAGAGGTGAAAGCTCAGCAAATCACCAGTATATTGCATGTGTATTCTTAGAGACAGGGAAAGCACAGTTGTGGAAAACAATGCTCCCAAAATACTAAATAAAGAACTTGCATGGCAGCATTTTAGTTGTGGATTATTAGGATGTTTCCAAATAAGAAAAATCTTTCAAAAATCTTCAAAAAATATTATTTTTGAAAGCTGTATTTTTTTCACAGAAGATGGAAGAGATCCTTATCATCACTCTGGTCAGGTAAGTACTTAAGTGCAAACATTTTTTTGGTGCATTTTGTCTAGAAAAGGAA
Source organism: Eudromia elegans (assembly GCA_003342815.1). Lineage (NCBI taxonomy): Eukaryota > Metazoa > Chordata > Aves > Tinamiformes > Tinamidae > Eudromia > Eudromia elegans. The sequence goes on from PTEX01000026.1 coordinate 400,270, forward strand.
GGGCAGCACTTTTCCCCTTTGGCAGACTCACATTCTGCATTTGCTCTACAGTGATATTAACTGTTCAAAGCAACGTTTGTGCTTCCACAGCTTTATTGCTCAGCACAGCATATTGACTGTGGAAGGAAAATATGCTGCAGCTGCCAAGAGAAGAGGCAGCCGGCAGCTCTGCTCCATCCTGGAGCAGAAATTCTGCAAGCCCCAACTATGGATAAAAAAAAAGAATAAAGCTCCAAATCCCGCCAGTTAGCACCCAGAAATGTGTATGCCGTGTGGCTCTAAGCTTGCAGTTAGCTTTGATTCCAGGAGGGAGCCTGGAGGAAGAGGAGAGCATCAGCGAAGGCCTTCAGCTCCCGGGAGAGGGGAGCCAGCGGAGGGTTGTCAGTGCAGGCGCCCGGCCAGCCTCGCTAGCCCGGGTTTGGGCTGCTCTTGCAGGGCTTCCCCAGCTCCACTGGCCACCATCGCCCTGCACAGCGCCTGCCCGGGGCTGGTCCAGGCCTCGGGACGTGCTGCTCTGCATGGGCTGGTTTGCTCTGCTCAGTTCACTGTTAAAAGTCTGATGATCATTCCAATGTTGACACTCAGCTCGGAGCCCTGATCTTCTGCAGCGGTTTGGTCCATGGTCGGGGGGCACAGGCTTACCCCATGGCTGGGGTGACACCTGGGGATGGCTCTTGCCCGAGGCTTTCTCACGTTCGGGGCAGGAAAAAGCCCCAAGAGTTGCAGAAAAGCCCCAAGAATTGCAGACACCCGGGTGGCCTGGATGAGCCTGCAAAGAGTCAAAACAGGGAGCAATGTTAACCACTGCTGCAGGATGCTGCACATTGTCCTAGGAGCTTGCAGTGCAAAATATACCTGCATCTCCAGACCTGCTTGTGTGCACAGGTAAGATCCACAGCCATAATTCTGATGTGGGAGAATCGCAGTTACTTTAAAGAAAACCAGGGCAGATAATAACATGCAATTAAGCACTAGCTACTGCCAGCTTCTCCAGAGCCCCATGAGTCCCACAAGCTCGCCTTGGTGAGCTAAAATGCTCCCTTTTGCAGTAGCCAGAACAACCGTTTTGCCTGTCCATAGATAATGTTTCGTTATGCTGTACATAATCACATTCCTGGGAATGAAATTCCATTATACAACAGAAGTCTCATCTCGTGTCTATCTGGGACTAAGATTTGAAACAGCTTGTCGTTTTATAGTGTGTTGGTCATAAGGAAGGAGATCAGATGTTTTGTCTTTCTTTCACTGTGAAATAGTCGCATATGTAGGAGAAAGGTAAGGTCTTGCCAGTGTTTGCATCATTTATTGGCATATAAATACTAGGCAACTGATTTCTTCCCTAATGACTCCAACTAAGCTGTTTCTCATCCCTGGGGGTCTGAGGAGAACTGGGTGCCTTGTCTGAGTCATTGCAGGGGAGGAGACAAAGCTGTATTGGTGCCTGGAAAGGTCTGGAAAGATGTATGTACATTTAAATGCATATAAAGGCAATGAGCGCTTAACCATCCTATTATGAGACAGCTAGAAACGAATAGCAGACGTCCCGCATGGCAGGGCCAGGGAAGGGGGAGGGTGTTGGCCCGAGAGCTCCTGTGATGCCCCTTGTTCCTCCTTCCCAGGAGCGGCTTCAAGCTCGCTGAGCATCGCACAGCCACGTGCCTGTGCACACGCACAGGGTGTCCCCTTCCCAGCCTGCCCAGGCAGCCGGTCCTCGCTTGTGCTTGAGCAGGGCGAGTCCCAGTTCCCACCGCGAGGCAGCTCCGGGATCAAGCGGCTCGTTCCATGGGGGCTGCGGGAGACAGCGGCAGCTTTCTGTGCTGCCTGAAATCCCCATTAGCTTCCAAGTGGGAAAAAAAAAAGCACGTGCGTTTCCAAAATGTTTAATTAACTACAGCAGATGCATCAAATGGCAGTGTAGCCTTTTTTAAAAAATAAAAAGCAAAATGGAGATCAGAAGAGCGTAGCTAAGCATCTGTGGAAACAGGACAGTAAAGACGCCAGCGAGGAGGCAGAGCTACCTTTGCCTAGTTTTGGTTTCGAGTCTGCAGCAATTAAGAGTGATTCCAAGGTGCAGATATTCCTGCAGTCATCAGGCAGTGTCTCCATGGCAACTGCACTCGTGGTGCACTTGGGAACACCGTTCCTGACGCGTTTGTATCCCTGCGCGTTGCTCCGCGGAGCAGCGGCAGCGGGGGAGCCGCCGCGGGCGCGGGCCCTCGTGTCCCGTGCGCTCTCGTGTCCCGTGCTGGGCGCCACGCGCAGCGATCCTGCGGCTGCGTGCCCGCGGGGGCCGGTGCACGCGGCTTGCACGCCTGGTTTGGCAGCGCGTGTTCCAGAGCTGCCCTGGCCAAACCTTCCCCAACGGGCCGCGCTGGACTGAGGAGCTTTTCTTTTTTTCCCCTCCTCTGTTCTTTTTTTTCCATTTTTTTTAAAACTCCCCAGGGTTTAGGAGTAGAGAGGTCAAGCCAGAGTTTATCTGACCTTTTAATTTTTTTTTTCTCTAAAGAATTCTACATTTATAAATTTTATTATGTTTTGATTGTATTGAAGCATTTTCAGTCATCTTAACCATGTTTTTCAGAGACAGAGATGCAAGTTCTGCAGACAACTGGAAGTCTATCAAATAACGTAGGAACCAAGCTAGAACACCCTGGCTTTGTGCCATTTTATTCTTGGAGTTTAAAGGTTGCTCAGACGTGGGACTCTCAGTTTCACATAACAGCAAATGGTTATTTCACCCTCATGGTCAGTGCCACAGAACCTGTGACGTGGACACTAATGGCAATGGGTGTTTTACCACAGACTGCTTCCTTTGGGGCCTGACTTATTTCCAGACCACTTCAGGGAAGGACATGGATTTGGGAATGAGCAAGGCCAGCACTCAGCGCCAGTTTTGCTGGGGACTCAGTGTGGCTGTTTTTGTGCAAGTGGCTGAATCTCTGCATGGTGTTGTACTCTCTCCATCAGTGAGACTGGGGAAGAGCAGGGACCATGGGGATGAATGTTTCATAGCCTGTGACCATTTAGGTCCCACATAAATGAGAGAAGTGAAATTGCAAAATACGACACAATATTCATAGATCCTGATGACAGCAATGGCAAAGAAGCCGGGACCACAGTGAGGAGAGGTGCTGTGATTCATAGGTAACTGTCCCCTGTTTCAGATCCTTTATATCAAGAAGATATTAAAAAAATCCCTTTGATTATTGGAAAAAGTTTGCTGTAAAGATGTGTAAGAGCTTGGTGATACTGTGTCTAGATTTTTTTAATACAATATTCTGTTATTTGTTCTGTTATTCTTCATAATAAAAAACGGGCAATACAAATTTATATACTGTCACACAGAGTAAATTGTACATACACCATCATATTGTGTAATTGTATATACTGATATTAAATTGTTTATGTGTGACAAACCTATCTTTCCATTTGGAGGTGATGTTCTTCAAAACCAAAAGACTTTCTGATAAGCTAAACATTATGTGATTAACTGCTGGCATGCAAGGCTTTCCATAAATTAAAGACAATCAGAACTGAGATCTTCTTGCATGCTATTTTATACAGTAGCACACTTGCTTATATGTACAGAGCACTTTATAAGATTGTCTGCTGGGATTTGATCTCAGCTAGCTTGGAAAGCTTTGTGTAGGGGTAAGATGTATTTGCAAATACATGTTTTAACATGATCGCTTCTACTCGACCTATTATCCTGAGAAGCCACCTCCTCCGAGCTGCCTGCTAGGGCGGCATCCCTCTGAGCCTTCTGAGCCTTAAAGGAAAAGAAAAAGCTAGAGGGGAAATCTGCAGCCTGCCCTCCCTGGATTAACTTAAGCCGTCGTGCACTGCCCGCACCGGGATGAGACGGAGCCTTTCAGAGCCTGGGACAGCAGCAGGGCATCCAGCGGCAGGTCAGGAGCGGCCCCTTGCCCCTCGCCTCCCCATGGGAAAACAAAGGGACCTGGGATAATCTCCGCGAGGAGACGGCTCCAGCGCTGCTGGCACCGCTGGCCACAGGCCAAGACAGGGGGACGCGGAGGGGAGCCATGCGAGGCACTCAAAGAGCACCGAAAAGGGAAGTCGTTAAACTACCCACAACAACAAAACTCTCATTTGTTCAGTTTTCCCTTCTTTTCTGCTTTTCTTATTCCTCCTCCTCCCCTCTGCTTCCTACCTTCTCCATTTCCCTTTCCTAGAAGAACAAATTCGATGCAAAACTTTCTGCCAGGCTGTACTAAAAGTCCAAGCCTGGTGGTTTCTCTTTCCTCAGTGCGGCTGCTCCTGTTCTGTTGCAGCTGTATTTTTAGTTTATTATTGCACTTTTTCTGCATAACTTTTGTATAACCAGACTTCCTTAGTAAAATAACAACAACAACAAGGCAGTGAAATCCTCGCAGAATGAAAGGAAAAGCTTTGAGTAGCAGAATGAGTTTTGTAAGTGCTTTTCTGATGTTATCTTTGCAGCAGCAGAATGACTTATTTGTTCTCATTTGGTATATAATAGGAAATGGGAAAATGGCATTTCTAAAATCCAAGGGCTGGTTCCTTGCTGTTGAAACTGATTCTGCTAAAAAGAAGACATGGGGGTTGGGTTGACTTATTCTAGCTGAGGGTTTATACTTGTTTTTTAAATGTAAAGGAACAGAAATATTTTGGAGAAGTAATTAATGTTGAATTGTAACTAAGTGAAATATGTTTATACTGAACTAGAAGGGATGCTATCATTTTAAAAATTTCATCTCAATGAATAAAATAGGGTTAAATGATATGTAAGCCTACACACAGTGCTGAAGCTCTGTCATTTTAGGCAATAGAAGGAAAATTGACTTCCAAGAAAGTAGTGGTTTGTGTGGTGTGTCACTGAAAAGATAAATTAAAACCCACTCATCTGAGCAGAAGATGAGACTTGCATACATACTTTAACAAAACTGGCCCAAATGATGCGAATGGTTCAACAGTCGGGCCTAATTAGCAAAATGAATGCAGCAAGTAGTCCATGTTTTGGCAGACGATGGAGAGAGATATTAGCTAATGTTTACTTTCACTTTTCCTAAATTCTGTTTCTAATTAGCACCAGGATCCGTCCTCTGTAGCCATTTGGAGCGCAGCTTTGGGACGGCTCCTTTGATGCAACGCAGCGCTTCTGTGGCTATTCACTTGTCAGTGTTTGTGCAGCAGAGGGAAGATGCAACCCGAGACATCTCCCAGCATATGGTCCAGGAGGAAAAGCCTTTTAGGGAGGGGAAGGAACTAGGACTCCAACCGATCAAAAGTATTGCAGTCAGCCTAAAAATATCCTTTGAGAGCAGGTTTCCTCATTGCTGGCAAAGCTTAGTTTTAATGACAATCTGGTAAGCATTCCACACAGATGAGGCAGGAAAGCCGTGCGCTTTCGGAGCATAGCCGTGTTCCCCCGTGCGGTGCGGAGAGGGGAGCACCGTGTGGGAAGGTCTGCGTGAGCCGGGGTACCCGCTTCACACACGTGCCTGAGGTGCACCGCTGACCACAGGTCTCGTGGATCGTGCTTCACCACAGAGCTGACGCGACACAGACTGCAGGACTGACACTGCAACCTACACCAAAATCAGCCTCTGCGGGGAACCCGTGTCTTAAGCCAAATTCCAAAAAAGCATTAGCTTCGGCTTCAGCTAACAGGCAATATTGAGTTGACTCACTTGGGGTCTTGAACAGTAGCAGGAGCTGTAGCTGCTCACAAAGACTGGTCTTCAGACAGCTGTTAAGGAGGCATCTACATATGTCAGCCTGTCTTGCATCTGAGCATCCAAAATAACAACTGATTTTTTAGATTAAGCAGATTTTAGCTTTGACAAAAATAACTATGAGTGGCCTCAGCAGTCTGGACTTCAGATCCAGTTAGTAAACTGATGGTTATAACACCAGAATCATTTTTGTTTTTCATAACCCTCTTCTGCAGAATGTTTTTAATAACATAATCTCCATTGCTGCTGACAGCTTTTTTTTTTTTTCTTTTTTTTTCCTGTCTCTCAATTTTGTTTTAAGTTTTTGTTCCAGGAAGAACTGAAGGCTGCAGTTCAGCTGTGCTTGGTACTGCACAAATGAAATAGCACTTTTTGGAAAAAGCTGTTTTGATGGGCAAGGGTTAATGTGTTGGTAGGGGAGGTGGAGAGAGCAAAACTAAGTGGTATCTTTGCTGCACATGTCACTGTGCTCACGTATTACTCTGTATCTGCACACCTTGTCACCTCCAGGTAATGTTCAGTGCTCTGTGATCCCTTGGCCGGTGGAGCTGCCTCTCTTGAGCATTGACACAGCGAGAACAATAGATACCATTTGGTACAAAACATAAGATGGTTCCAGCAGTCACTGTCTAAGCTAGAGAGAGGGCCTCTAGAGGGCTAAGGATTTGTGTATAGTATGAGAACGTGTTCAGAAAAAGTTCAGTGTCCTAACTACAGACGTGGCTCTATTGGGTCAGTCTGTCCTCTTAAAGCTGTTATTCCACAAGCACTCACCAGAAAACCTGTCTTGGCCTTCAACCAAGTCTTCAACAGGAAAGTTTTCAAAAACCTAGGCAAGTTTGTAAAATATTTCCATTTCTGAGGCTGAATATTTTTCCATATGAAAAGCCTGGCTTGGTTTGTTCCATTTTGTCTCACTTTTCCAAAATGTTTTGCATTACCCCTTAGCCATCAGAAGGACCTGAAAACACTGAGGCACTAACCACAGCACGAGTTCCTTTATCAGGCAGTGCTGGCAGGCCAGGGCAGGTGGCTGCACATCAGCTGCATATGCAATGTCATATGCAATGACTGCGGGTGGCCAAGGCCGAAGCAGGGGCAGAGGGGAGGGTTGTGCAGGCCTCCCGTCCGCAGCAGACACAGGCTGCCCACTTGGCTTGCAATGGGAAAATCCTGCTGCAGCTGCTGCTCCCACCACTGCCCTGGTTTCCTGCTCCAGACCAAGCTCAGGTGGCCCCGCTGTCAGCCAGGGGAGCTTTCTCCCTTCCTCTGCCCTGTTGTTCTCCTTTCAGGTCCTTTATAATTCTGCTCTTGAATCGTCACTGCAAGGAGGAAGGAGAGCCAAGGCTGCCAACCAGGAGTGAATGGACAGGGGGGTCCATGGGCTGCCTTCATCCTGTGTCTCTCTTGGATCTTTGCTTGCTCCTAACACATGACAGAAGTTCTTAGAACTTCCCTTTGGGAAAGACTGGCTGCTATCATTCTGTCTGGACAATGCAATATGCTAACAACAGCAACTTTCGCAAATTTTCTCCTCATTATTGGATAGATCTACTTTTTTCCCCCCCATGTGGTCTGGTTCTAGCCCCTCCTGTTAACAACCTCATTGAGGGAAAAAAATGAAAAGATTATGATGGACTGACTTTAGTCCTGTTTTCGAATATTTTTTTACCCTTAGTGCATATATATATATATATATATATATATGGTATTCCTCCTCTCTTCATCCAACAACTCTGCCTCGGGCTACTGAAGTGGTTACTACTTCAGGAAGACATACAGCAATGTGTGCCCGTCTCCAAGATGTTCAGTTCTCTTCCTCCAGCAGACAGATTTCCCAACTTATTTTCCCTTTATGTTGTGTTATATCTGATTTGTTTTACCAGGAGCTGCATGTGATTTTAGCCCTAATATCTTCCTGATGGCTGATATCCTAGGTGAGGAGAAAACCCCTGCTTTCTCTACTCTTTCTGCCTGTCTGCGGCAACATTCAACTTCAGTCCTAAAATTTTATTACTTCTGTTTGTTCTTTAAGGTAAAGTAACTTCTGGCATTATTATTTGCTGCAGATGCTTACAGCTGTCAATTTCTTGTTTCTGTTGAAAAATTGGCTTATTCTTCTTGTCTGATGAAGCAATGCAGCACTGGGAAGCTCTAATCCACAACAAACCCTTGGAAACAGTACCTCCCGGGCCATGTGCTGGGCTTTTGGCCACCAGCTGCAGCTTTTGCTGCTTGACAATTCGAGAAGCTGAGGCACAGCAAAGTGAAAATGTTCTGCTCGGGGCCAGCTGCCAGGCTGAAGGTAGAGCAGCCATCAGCACCACAGCAGCTTTCAGAGTGTCACACTAGGGCTGGCCCCCGAGTTCTTGTCGTTTCAGGGTATTTTATGAATGGTCTCCCATCTAAAGACCTTTAAAGGCTAGCCAGGAAGCGAGCTGAGGCTTGGTTTAACTCTGTGGCTCACTCTTCCATGCAGGATGGTGAGCTTCAGAGGGAGGTGTCTAACGAGACCAAAACGGGACTCTGTGACGTTCGGGTCTCTGTGCTAGATTACAGTATCTAAATAAGTATGCAAGTCCCTATTCAGGTACATATATACCTAGCTTTCTTCAGAGCCCTTCAAAGTTGTCCTTCCACTTCCAACCATTCTTAAAGACCTGGTCTTCATTAATTAATAATGGCTCAGGTCTTTGACTGCCTTAGCAGAGCTGTTATCATTCTGGTAGCTCCTCATCTGAACTGGATACAACCAGAGTGTTGCCAATGGATGAACTGCACTTACTGTTCTTGCCTTGATGATAGTGCTTCTGTTTGGTTTAGAGGTACTTTACCTGTACAGTGTAATTACTGCGCCCTGTCATTATCTTTCTACTTGTAACAATTACTGTTTATTAACACAGAAATGCCTGTGTTCCCTACAACGAACCATGGTTGACCAGGTGGGAAGACCAAGGGCTGATACACCCTCTATGATCTATAATATCACTGTTTAATTTACTAGGTCTCCAAAAGCACCCTCTGCCTCCTAAGAACAAGAGGCATTGTCATAGGAGAGGCCTTAGTAAATGTGGCCAGATTATTTTGCTTCCTAAGAGAAGGACTGAGCTGCGAGATCTGCAGCATAACTTTTAATGCAGGTATCTCTAATGGAAAGGCAGAGCATCTTACTGTGTAGCATTGTGGCAGAATGGTGAGCAAGATGAGTACCCTTGAGCATCAGGCTGGGTAAGCAGAGAGACGTGGCATGCAGGGGCTAAACAACCTGTGAAACATGAACATCTGAGCAAGGACGACTGCTCAGGCGAAAGGGGAGAAAGGAGAAAGGAAACAGAACACTGTTTCCCTGTGGCTCTGTAGGAAAGGGGAAGAGGTGGCGCTTCCCAGCATCCAGACTGGACGCAACCCACATTCACAGGCATCAGGAGGGATGGCATGGTGGGCTGCAGCGATTAACCCCCAAGTGTCAGAGGTGATCAAATAAACACGCCCATGTGCACTGGAATTCCGCCCCACACATGCTGAAAACTGACTTCCCTGGCAGCTCCCTCCGCCTCACCACACTAAGTGTTGGGTAATGAGGTGACAATAAGGAGATTCAGGGTGTTTCTTTTCCTGTTTCTTACCATAATTTGCCAAAAAAAAAAAAAAAAAGGCAATTGGAAGCATATGCTGTCATGTAGTCAACAGAGACCTCTGGCCTAAATGTCTCCTCTCCACATGTGATATTTTTTATTATTTTATCATTATTTTGCAATTTATACATGTTCTGTTCTGATCTCAGACACTCAGCAGTAGAAAGAAGCTTTTTTTTTCCCCCCCTGCCAGCATTTTCTAACTATGGAGAATATTTGGTACTATTCAGACGACTTTTCCATTCACTTCCATAAGAAACTCAGTTGCTCATTTGCCTATGGAAGGGAAGAAGTCATATGGGAGCTTTGGCTCAGTACCACCAAACGCTGGCTTTGGGCTAGCAGCCATCTTCCAGACCTCTTGAGCAGTATTTCACATTACCTCTCGGGTATTGCAGTGAGCTGCAACAAGTGTTAGCTTTGCTGTAGGGAAATAAAAGGTGAAGTAGATTGGATAAATGCTCTTCACACAGTTCATCATAACCTCTTGCTCATCAGATGCTTCTTAGTCACAGTGGCTTCCCTAAGAGCACACATAGGTCAGCCATGCTTTTGAAGGGTCATTATAAAGCAGCTGAGCTGATTCCAGGAAATAATTTCTTCCAGCTTTGACCTTTTGCCTTTGGTTTTCTGCCCATACATCTGTGAGCAGAAGGGCTCTCCAGCCATGGCAGAGATGCTCAGGACCTGCATGGACCCAGCGCTCCTGGCGTTGAAGATGCCGCCTGCTCCTGCTTGCAGGGCTGCAGCTGCTGGAAGCTCAGGCGCTCGGCATAGCATTGCTGTCAGATCCAGGCCCTTGAGGAAAAGAGCTCACCCGTGGCTGTGTTTTGCCAGCACACAAATAACTAAAGATACTAACAAAAGCATGGCCACCCTACGGACAGGGAGCTGTACGTAGCATTGGAGGTAACTGCAGTTTGACAGCCGAGAGGGGCGACATGAACATAAAGATTTCCTTGCTCGTACTAATGCCTGCCCCCTCAGCTCTACCAGTGCAAATGGGACCTTAAATGAAGAGCTCTTTTTGTTAAGGTTGTGTTTCACTCATGCATGTGGAATTTCTATTAAAAAAAAAACCTCACGACACATATACTGAGAAATTCTTGTCTTAGCCATTTCTAAATGAAGGAAAGACAATGAAGATCCTTACACATTGGAGACTTTGGTCCATTGCAGGTACGCATAGTTGTCAGGAAGAGCAGAGGTTGTGGGGTAGCACAGTGCAGGATGTGACTCTTGAGCTAATACTTCAGCGTTGGTACTACGAGTTTAGTAATTGGCACTAACCCATTTCCAAAACACTGTATGCAGTGCATGGCCTCATTTATGCAAGCCAGGTAACATATCTGTGGTATGTGGGCAGCAAAGGTCTTTCTGTCATGATTTGCAGATTTACGAACATTTTTCCAAGGTTTTTGTTGATGAGAGCAGGGATGACTAATGGGGAGACATCGGCACGCTTTGCGGCAGCTTTGTGCGCTGGCACGTTGCAGCCTCTGGCAGCCGTGGTGCAGGTGGGGAGCGGCTGACGTGCGGCGCGGGCAGCACGTCCCTGTGCCTCCCTTCCGCACGCTGCAGTCTGTTTGCTTGTTTGGGGGAAGCCCTGGCCCAAACAAAAACCCGCATCTTGCCAAGCGTTATTTTCTCTCCGCCGCCTGAGTCCTGCTGTGAGATCCCTGCAGAGGCTAAATCTGGAACACTGCTTCTTGGCAGCCTCTTTGAGAGGGAAGCTGACGAATATTGCTGAAGGTGGGTCTTTCCAGGAATACGTTTTGGTGGAGAGAGGGAGTCTCACGAATTCTGGAGGAGGGACACTAAATTTAGTGATGCTATTAAATATACATAAGGTGTCATGAGAGACGTGCCAGCAGCACGGCCCACACTGCCCATTGCCCTGGGCAATAACTGCTGTTGAAATAGTTCTTCCTCACTCAGGCCTGGAAAGCTGTGCCAAAGACAACAGTCTGTGGAGCTTATTGGTGCTGGCAGTTGTGAGTGTGTTAATGGCATGATAAATAAAAGGGCTTTAGAAGAAGTCTTCGTGTGTGTTATAATTCCTAGAATTGAAATAAAGCAAGCCACTTGCAGAAAACAGTCCGTTTTCACATTAGCTCTTAATGGTCTTAGTAATGCTGGAATAGTCAAAGTTAGTTAAAACAAATAAATAAACTTTCCAGACAGGCTGAAACATGTTTGTTCCTGGGCAGAAATGCGAGGCACTGAATGGCTGCATGAAAAGTATTTAAGCTAATAACTTAATGTTATTTAAAGACTTGAATAACATTGGTGACAATTTAGTTACTGTTTTTTCCCCACTTAAAGTAAAATTTACATGCTTTGAGTGAACAAGCTCAGGCCTATAAAACAAGAAACCACTTTTAAATAAAGTATGAAATGAGAAGGTCATGGTCTTTCATGTGAGGAAATGTGGCTAATATTTGTTTTGTTTTCTTTTAGTTTAGGTTTTAGCCTTCATTACACATTGGTTCTTGCACTTCATTTTCGACAAAGTGCTTGGAGGGAAACATCTATCCAGGAATGGTTACACCTGTGCTGCTTTTTAAGATTTCTTAATGCAAGGTTTGATTAAATCACTGAAGAAAAAAAATGAAAGGAGCAATGGAAGGATGTTTTGGCCTCTGAGGAGCTGAAAGTCTGCAGATAATCTGAATGAATTCTTTGAAGAGACTGGCATAAACAGTCTTTGACACGGTTAGAGACCATCTTGATCCTGTCGTAACTTAGAGCAAATCTATCATCTCTCACCAATGCTCCTATTTAAAGTGCAGATGGCTGAACCAAGGTTAGGCCTAAAACAAGACTGCGAGCACTGGAGGCTGTGGCCAAATGGAAAGAGGGCCGTTATCATGTCGAGCTTGTGTTTGGAAACGTTGCTTCGTTTGCACGGCTGATGACGTGTTCAGAATTAAACTCTGGTGGGTGAGAGGAGCCTGCTGGTGAACCGGGCTGTTCCCACGCAAGTCCCTGCGTGCTGAGCCCGAGATGGGCTGAAAGCGAGTGCTGCAGTGAAAGGCTCTGCCTGACCCGTGGGGCAGAGCGTGAACCTCACCACCAGCCACCCTGATCCTTCCCTGCCACTAGGTCTCAGTTTGGCCCGTAATAAATACTGGCTTGAGCTCTGAAACATGACTTCTAACATCCTTTCCAAAATATTTGCCACTTGACTTTATATAAATATTTGCCCCTGAATAGTTATGGCTATTGCTATTTCTTCATAAATGTCAGCTGTGCTACTTAAGGCTAGATTAAAATTTCAAGGTGACTCCAAAACTAAATTCACAGTGATTGTCTCAGAAACAATGCTGCTGTAATTTTTTGTGCTTTTATCACAAAATCCTACAGGTGGCTTTGTTCCACACGGGAAAAAACAGCGAGCCTTGACACAACCTTTCCTATTCTCCTCCGCAAACCAGTTTTGAATGCAGATTATGGGCTAGAGATAACAGGCAATATGTAACAACAGAGCAAAGGGAACAGAAGTCTGGGTGACAGAGCCTGGGTGTAATACAGAGAGAGTCTTGGGTCATATTTCCTCATTGCTTGGTTTCCCAAGTGCCTGGATGTTCCAGGGTTTGGTGGGGCTTTTGGTTTCCTGTTTGGTAGGCTGGGTTTCTTCATTCATTGATTAATTACGCCCATTCTACCAGTGTGAAAATCAGAGAACATTTAATGAAAAAGTGATTTTCAGCCCCTCTTTGTTTCCTGGGTTTCTCCCCTCCCTCTCCCCTGCCCCCATGCTGTCCTCAGGCTGCACGCGCTCCCCCATCTCCGGCTCTCCCATGTTTGTGTCTGCAATAACCTGGCAGAGCCCACAGCTCGGGGAGGGGGAAGCTCTTTCTTTATTGTGTGCTTTTATGTATTCCCTGCCCCCCAGCTGCACAAGTTCACAAAATCCGTCTCTATCCCTACAGTAAATTCGTTCTCCCTGCTGGAGAGCTCCCATGCAGCATTCTGGGTGGCGGGTCAGACCGGGGCTGCATACAAATTAGCTGGAGGAAAATGGCATCAACTTAGGTAAAGAATAAAAGCAAACTGACTTCAAAGAGAATGCACCAAGTTGAATCTACAGTTTCTATACACCAGGGGTTTAGTGTTAACACAAAAAAAAAAAAAAAAGGAAAAGGAAAAGAAGCAAACCTACAAAACAGAGAGTTATTGCACTCCACCTTCTTTCTTTCCATGATACCTGGAATAGCTTTTAGAAAAATCATGATCAAAACACAGCTCTTTGACATTGGTTTGGGCAGTGACCACCACTAGCAGCACTTTATTCCTCCTGATGTTTCCCAGCAGTGCCCTGAGACTCCCCCGCTCACCGTGTCGGGACCAGCCTTGGGACACAGAAAGGGGGAGAGCCTCAGCCGGCAGGTCTGAATTGGCTGCTATAAATGAAGTCTGGACAGCTTCCCAAAGATTAGAGGGCTTCCTCTTGCTGTTTTTTTTTTTCTTTTTCTCCTTTCTAGTCAGTCACTGATGTGTGCACCTCCAGCAAAGAAGCAGTAGTGAACTTGCAAACTATGCAGCATATTTTCAGGCTTGTTCTCCTGCTTCTTTTTTCAGGGGGTGAGGGGAAGAGTGTGCAAAAGGGTTTGAAAAGAGAAGAGAGGTTAATGAGATTTTTTTTTTTAAGTCTGTTTTTTTCTCTCCTCCCCATCAGCTCAGCAGATCACAGTAAGAAAGAACTTATTAAAAACATGTCTGCTTGTCTTTATAAGAAGTCCCTGTATTAGAATGCCATTGCATTATAATTAGGTCTGTCTGTCTGGTTTCTTTATCATTTCCAATATGCTTCTTTTTGGAACACAAAGTTACTCTGCTGGCCCGGATTCAGAGATAACCATTGCTAGGGCAGTGGTCATGCTTACTGTCTTTGACTAGAGAGAGTTTGCACAGCAAGCCTTAAACCTGTTTACCTCGCCAAACAACCTGAAAGCATCAATTCTGTGCAGAATGTGCCTGGACTGCCTCAAGGGGGAAGGCAGAGGAGAAAGGGAGACACAGCAAGAGAGTGACAAGTTATATCCAAGTCATGGAAGGGGGATAGGAGGAGTGAGTTCACAGTGGGGGCCTGAGCTCTGAAGAAAAGGCAAATATCCAAGAAGAATGAACTTGAGCATCTGAGCTAAATCATAGTCACTTCATCTTATTTTACTTTTGGGCACTTTAAGACCATGTGCAGAGTATGAAGCTAAATTGCTAATATGTTAGTCACAGCTTTTGTAAGGTCATCTTAGGGGAACTGTTTTCTTTTTTTCTCTTCTTTTCTCTGTGTACTTCCCCCATAAAACCCATTAAAATATTTGGTTGTCCCTGATTTGTCAGGTGCAAATGAAAAGAGTCCACTTCACTTCCAGAGATGAAAGCTTGTTTCATGTGGGTCTCTGGGAGAGATACCTCACAAAGGTGCAAATGCAGAGCCCTGTTCCCAAGACAGCTCTAACATCTACATTTTACCCTGCCTGCAAAAAATAACAGTTTTTAGACTGCTGCTTGCAGAGCGGTAAGGAAAGGAAGCATATGTGCACTGCAGAAAACCTCTCATATACATGTCTAACCACAAGAATATCAAATAATTCCCTCTTGGTTCAGAGGCTGGCTTTCTCAGCTACCCCAGATGAGCCTGTTAGACCTGGCCTGGGATACTTGTTAAACCACATGGAGTACGTAGGGAGAAGAGATTAAAGGAAGAATACAATCTGTGTGAAACAGTGGCCCTGCCTGACTAAAGCAGCAGATGATCTAAGGAAAGGAAGAGCTTCCCTTTAAACTAGAGCCTCTGCATGCAATGCAAATGATCCCATATGCAGCTGCCACTGGCAGGCAGCCACCCGCCTACAGAAGAATAAAGCCAAAGCAACAATTCCCCTGAACCCTGAAGCTTAGTGACTTCAAACAAGAAAAAAAGAAAAAGTGACATGATTTTTTCCAGTGAACTCGTTCCATCTCTAAACTGTGCTGATGACCTCATCAGCTACAGCTGTCTACTTGAAGCTTAGCGTCTCTCTGTCCAATGGACCACATCTGGTACAATCTGTATATTTGTACCTGGGAAGGGAAACTTGTGGAACCTTCTTTCTCCAAAGTGTTTAAAGAGAGCTTTAGAAATGAACCTCAGCTTTTGCTCACATTGGCAAGTACATGCAAATCCATTAACTTTATGGGAAATATGTACAGAGGGAGAGATATCACCATGGACTGTTCACTAAGAGTTGCCTCATTAGACAAAATATTCTGAAGTCCATTTGTGACTATATCAGATTCAAGTACCTATATGATCTTTACATATAGCCATAAAAGTCTTTTAATTGGGTCTGTGAGCTTTCTGTCCCTGGTAGACCTGCCCCTGCTGCGAGGCTTGCTCAGAGGACTTGGGGTGCATGTAGACATGCACAGGGAACCATGTTGCTGCTGTCAAATACATCTCAGCCGTGCAGCCCCTTGTGACTGAAACAGGCTGCCTTGGGGAGATAAAACTTTCAATCCTGTGCTACGTCCAGTTTGTAGTGTCTCCATACTCTCCTGTGAGTAAGACTGTTGGCATGAGTTGTAAGTTTAGCATATACAGTGCAGGGAATGCAGGAGGCTTTAGGTGGATTTGTCTCTACCATATTGAGATGTATTTTCAAATGTGTCGTTTAAATCTTTCCTGACTCACCAGGGAATTTCTTCAGTGCAGAAAGAGGCCATTGTTTTTCCATTCGGTTTCATGGGGCTGACAAACTGCACCAGTTAGCAACTGATGTTGCTTTTACTGTGTTCACTGAGTAACACCTGAAGACTTCACCCTTTTGCACACACTAAGCAGTGTGCAAAAGCAGGGAAAGAGTAGTGACTCCTCAGAAAAATTACAATGCAAGTCTCTAATTTAGCAAATAACATGCTTTTTTTGTGCACTCACACACATGTGTCTATGTGGTGAGGAGGAATGCCACTTGGGTGGGGATTCCCACCTGACTGGGGATTAAGCACAGGGTTTTAAGTTAACTGCAAGCTCCAGTGCTTTGCTGAATCAAAGGTTATTGGCAAATAAGAAAAAGCCACAGGAGGAGGAAAGTGAGAAGGCAGTTTGACCTTGTAAGTTGGTTTTGTATTGTACTGTACATGCAGTTGGACAGCACAATTCGTGGCAGCTACCTGCTAATTGGTTATTGTTTATACTGCATGCAAATAGACTTTGTGGCAGAATTTGGAGAGCAGAAAGCTCCAACTCTTGGCCTGTTCTGGAGAAACATTTCTCCAGGGATCAGCCAACAAGCTCATAGCTGAAATTGCTGTGAAGAGGGGATGTTAAAGCTGACTCCACAAAACACAGGAGTAGAAAAAGAGCTGTGAAAGAAGCTTTGGAATGAGCAACACTCTGGTGTTTTGTGTCTCCATCTTCTCTGGGAGACTTGCTGTCATCTTCCAAAGAAGCTCAGCCTTTGGAAGAGGCTTATCAAAAGACTTAAATATTATCACATTAGGTAATATATTTAGTTGTGAATACCTCCCTACTCCCCGGCTTTTGTTTTTGTGAAGATCTGGATTTTATGCATTTCAGAGGAATGAAAAACAGGAATAGCACTAAAAACAAGTGAGAGAACTTGCAGTACAGCAAACTTAAACCAATAGAAAGTTTTGTGCCTTCTTGATATGTAGATTCTTCCATTTAAGTGCAGAGTAAGCCTTCATTTTGTGAGGATGTGATATAGTAAATCTCAATTCACCCTAGTTTCTTTTCTCTCCTGAGCCTACAGTTCTGCGGGATGCAGAGAACGTTCAGTGACCCTTTTTTTCTTTCAGCTGTGCCTCTTGCCTCTCATCCTATCCCAAGGCACCACTGTGAAGAGCCTGGCACCATTCCCTTACATTCCCCCCTTCAGATACTTAAATTCATTGCTCGCATCCACCCATAATTACAGTCCCAACATATAGAAATGTGATAAATACAATCCCACCCTCAAATCAAATAGTATTTTGCTCTCCCTACATTGAAAAAAAAAGCAAAAAAGGAAACTACAGTGTGTGGGAGCCGAGCATCTCTAAGCTTCTGGGTTGCGTTTTTGCCGACAGACCTTTACTTGAACATTGGCAGGCTTCAGTGGGTGTACCTGGAGAGCTTGCTATCATCCACGAGACTTTTAAACTACTCTTCACAAATATACCCAGTGCATTTAAGCTGGGGCTGGGAGAGGGGGATGGCATTTTTGGGATGGCGTTTTTATGAGTACAGCTGAGGACAGAATTTGGCCCAAAGACAAAGATTTAAACCTGGAATCAATTTCTCTTACTCTTCCCCAGTTTTGGACATTACAACTCCAAAAGGAAAAAGAGATGTGTCATACAAATAAGAAAAAAAAATAAAAGGCATGAAGAGCGTGAAGAGCGAAGAGCTCTGTCGTCTGTTTGGACTATTTATAAATTATGCCTCCATCCTTAAACAACATAAAATGTTAGCCCACAATATTAGTATATGGCATAATTTTACAGTTGAATTTAGTAATACAGATTGACCCTGGGAATCTCTAAACTATAGGACGTCATGTGGAAAACTTTCCTGTTTTGCCTTATATTTCTTATATTTCCAAGATTTTCTAGAGATAATGTAACAATTTCTCCTCTGACTAACAAGCAATATGTCAAGCTTGTCTTCTATGTCTAATGTATCTTAACTAAAATGCTCCACTGATCCTTTTTTTTTTTTTTTTCCCCTAGAAATCTAAGAGAGTGGCTTACCTTTGAAGTTGGTGAGTGTGTTCAATATTTCTTGGTATTCTATGTAAATCCTCTCAAGCTAAATATTTGTCAGGAGGATTTTTTTTTCCCCACTAAATCTAGAAGAACTCAGTTCAAATCCTTTTCAGAAGGAAAAGACTAACTTCCACCAGAAGCATGGACTTTTCACAAAAAATATGTACTTAAAGCATAAAAAGAAACAAGCTGGTAAGTTTTTTCAGAACTGATGGGAATCACTTTTGCCCAAATCTTCATAGTTGTAGTGCCTCAGCTGAAATGTTTTTATGCGTCTGGCATGTCTGGTTCTCATTATAGTTTCATCACTGGAAATCTCTTTTGTCACGTGCAGATTCCCCACCATGATTTCTGAATCAGAATCAGGAACATGGATACCCCAGGAAATTTCCAGGAGGACCAGAACAGGTTCAAAGGCCATCTGCAGATGTGTCTCATCACTGCCTTACGCAACTGTGAGCATGTTATAAGCTGAGGTGAGAGAAGAAATGGGAGATCCAGCTCTTTTTACCTTACATGAGAAAGGATGTGGAGTACGTTTTATCTTCTAAGGACAAACCGAAAGTTCAGATATGAACCACAGTGTTTCTCACTCACTGAATTTTTTGCTGTCATTTCTAGGAAATTTGACCATATGATATGTCCACCTGAGAGAATATAGAGTGCTGATTGGATGTGTGGAAAATGTCACTCAGTGACATCTCTGTCAGGAGCAAAGCGTTCTGCAAAGTAAGACTTGTCTTGTCATGACTAGATAGTATCTTAAGATAGAAATCTTATAAACATCGTTATCTGTCATTTGAATTTATGACCCAAATCTGCAGATTTAGGGCTGCCTTATGTGCTAGACTTAGCCATACTCTTGCCTTGAAATGTTGTTGTAGTACTTATCAAAGCAAGATGAAACTCAGTGGGTAATGCAATAGAATGTAATCTCACAGAAGTTTCTTAATCATAGGAGTACAAATCAATATGTTTTTGAAAAGAATCTTGGGGTTATTTTCTGCAGTTTCCCCCCATATTTATTTATTTTTCTGTTTATCAGGAAATGTCTATTCACTATTTCTTTGTCCGTCTACACATTTAACAGTTCTTCATCATCTTACATGCTATAGTCAACTTACATGCTACAGTCTTCCTTTGGTGGATATGTCTGTTTGGCTGGGGACAGGGAGGAAGGGAGCTCACAATATTTGGACACCCCGAACTGCATGGCCCTGTGGACTAGCAACATCAATGCATATCCTGCTGGAAAAACCTTCTCCTTCTGAAGCAGTAAAAGGATATCTCAACCCGATGGTCATAATCTATATGACCTATTGTAGAACATGCAGAACAGACAAAAAGTTCAATCTGGGTACATATTAAAGTGCTACAACCAACTTACAGATACATGGATGAGGAAAATTCCTTGTCCACATCATACAGCAAGAACAAAGCTCCTCAGGACCATGGAAGTTGCTCATCAGTCTCAGGCACTAGAGGAGGAGACAAAAAACCAGTTTCACATAAAAGGTTTTAATTAAACGTGCATTCTGCACACTGTGGCAGTCACTCGGCTTGTGGCTGAATATGATTCTAGAGATTTGATGAGATTGCTCAAAGAGCTGCTCTTTGTCTTATTTTAATATGCATATATTTGCATCCTATGATGTGTTGTGTATGAATGACTCTTTTACTCTTTTACTCCCAGCAAGGTGAGGTCTGATTTTGATCTTCCCTGATCTAAAGAGGAGTTGCGACTGAAAAAAAGAGGCATTAAGAGCAGTGTAAGATGGTGTGCCCATAGCGATGACTGGTGACACATAGGTTAATTTCATTCCCTGCACGAGATCTCATGCTGGGTATATTGTGGCTTCACGCAGCTGTGAGCCATCAGAAGATCTCGTGGGAAATGGCATGGCTATGAAATGAATTAACCTGTATCACTGCTGCACAGCAGGGACTGTGATTAAGATGTAATTCCTCCCAGATAGTTTTATACTTCTCCCTTTGTAACCATCACTAATTCTGAACTGTAGCTCTTCTGACCTTAACCCTCTGTAGACCCACACGGACTCCACTGGGGCAGGACTGCCTGTTTTAAAGAGCCCAACACTCCCTCCTTTTCTTGACTAATCATTGTTCTTGGGGCACAAACTTCAGGGAAAACTGAGTTTAGGAGCAGAGGACTTGTCACTTCATCGAAAGCTGAATTCTGCAGAGGCTTTACTTCGGGAGATGAAAGAGGCTTTAGCCTTGGGTGCTAAGGAAACTATGCAGCATTCAAGCTCTTCAGAGCTGCAGTCAAGCTCATTGTTAGCTGTCCAAAGGAAGTATCGTGCTATGCTAAATGTAAAGCCTCTAAAAGCTTTCCTTTTGATGGGATCTTTCAAAATGGATAGCTCAAATGATACATAAGAATCATAATGTCAAATGAATTTCATGGCAGAGAAAGATCTAACACTGCTTCCTAAGGTTTACCCATAAACCAACGCTAATGAAAATTTCTGAAGTTCTTATGGGACAACACTGACTTTTATATTTCTATCTCTTCTTACAGCAAGTACTTTTTTTTTTTTCAGACACTTTTGCACCACAGTCTTTTCCCTGGATTGCTATGACAGGCTAGCCTTTCTTCCAAGAGTCTGAGGTCTGAAGCTGTTGATTTTCCCTATAACAAAGCATGACATCTTCATTATTGCAATGCAAGTTTCAGCTTTCATAGAATTAGTTGGGATCTGAGAGTATAAAGACTCCACTGAAAAGTAATTCAAATCCCAAATATCAATAAAAGAAAAATAAATTATCTTTAAAGTGTAGAATAAGTGTTCTGTGCTTTGCAAAATCTTGTTTAAGAGCTTGAAGGACATAATACTCAGGGTTTCCTGTTTTATCATTATCTTCAAATATTCTTGAATCTTCCAAAGTTGATCAATATATATAATTTCTGTAATCTATAAATTTTCCTTTCTGTCATCTGTGAGACCTCCAACTCATTTATTTACAAAACAAAAGGTAAGAAATTTCAGATTATGATATTCAAGATGAAGATACTTTTCTTCTAAAACCATGTGAATAATGAAATTTGAAAAACGTGACTGAGCAGAACTTTTTTCTAATGATTCTGCTTCTGAATCCATGCTCATCAAACCCACCATTTCTCACAATATCACTACCTCAGTTTTAACTGCTTAAAAAGTTTTTTGAAAAGTTGCAAATGTAGGTGGACTCGCCCAAATTACTGCAGTTTGCAGCAATGATCCTGCATTTCTTCTTACAAAATGTGAAGGCATGCCTCTTTGTTTGCTGCTTTTGGAAAAGGAAAAGTTTATGAGACTTTTCCTACTTCTCTGTGCAATAGAGACCTCTGGGTACACTTTTCCAGTATTATCATATGTGATCCAACTTTACTTTAAGGAGTATTTTCACTCTGCCAACAAAAAGACTTCAGGATAACACTTCTAAAGTTTCCTCATCTTCTGACACGCTTTTGAGCCGAATCGCACACTCAGAGGATTGGTTAATGTTCTGAAATATTTGGATGAGAAGGACACTGTAGCATACCAAGCCTTCGTTTGGCCAAATGCTGGCTGATTTGACAAACAGCTGAGGACAAGAGACCTCTGCTCTGTGTAAGCAGTTACACCACTCTCATCACCAGTGTCTCACTAGGGTGTCAGATACTTGTAATGACTTGATTATTTATTTTGATCATCATCCAGCTAATCACTCCACATTTCTGAACAAGCAGTAACTTAGGGTCTTTTTATTTTTTTTGTAGAAAAATGGTCTTAATGCAAAAGTTGGCACAGTCCATACCTGGTCTGAAGACAGCAGTGTGTTTTCTGCTATGATGTATTGTATTTCCATTACCTGCTGCCTTGCAGATAATGTCGGAATACTTGATGCTAAGATATGCTAAGGGAATATTTCTCACCATTTCCTCCTCAAATCCTTATTTTCGGATTAAGTACGTATTCAGTGACAAACTGCTTGTCCCATAGTGCCTAAATGAGAAAAATAAATTACTTCCTAAGCTAGCCATAAACTTTTTCTCAGTGTCATGAGTCCTGAGAGCTGTAAGATATTGGGAAGCTTTTTGGTTTTACCTGCAGGTATTGCTCAGCAAGCTGTTTGTTCATGTTCAATGAAGGGAAATATTCATCACTGTGGTGGTAGTGAGAGAACTTCCTTCACTGTCATGAATCTCTGGATTTTCACTGGACTGTGGCCCATTTAGCTCTTACCGGAGGCATGAACCCTCAAGAAGCATGATAGCTCTGTGAGTGAGCCGTGCTGGTATGTCTGTGTGAGACTAGGTGTTAAAAAGCTGCATAAGATCCATGTAGATTGCAGTATGTAATTACTTATTAAAAATCTTCCCTGTTCAGGGAGCAGAGCAGTCACAGCTGATGTTGGTAGTTTGTGATAAGCTGATAAGTCCATCCAAAGGAAAGCGAAGCATTTCCCAGATTGATTGAAACCCACAATACCAAGGAGAAGGGACTGGACAAATGAGCAAAGAAGAGCTCATTTACATGAAGAGGAGCATCATCATTTACAGATGAAGAGCATCTACAAGCAGTGATTAACGAGGCTAAACAAAGAAGTTTTTTTGTAGCAAACACTGTTCATGTCCTACACCCATGGACAGCCATTAATGAACACTGTCCTCAAGAATATGGTCAGAAATTATAATAAAAATGTGTTTCCAACAACATGAACACATATATGAATCATTTTAAAAATATTTGACATAGTTTCAAGTTTTCATTGAAGTGGAAAATTTCAGCTGTTTAAAAATGTTTTGACTACTTTAAAGTCATAATGAAACTTTCAGGCACTGGGAAACAGAGAAAAAAGGCCTTCAGAAGACTTTCTGGCAATGGGAGGTATCAGTCTACAGATGTCTCATTACAAGAGAGACATTGGAAGGGAAAATAGAGCAGACATTAGTCCTTCGGGGTAATAGGAAGCAGGTGAGAAATCAGAGAAGCATAGAAAAATCCGGTCTGCGAAAACACTTGAATGTGGTAGCTGAAAAATACAGTTACTTTTGTAAAAACTACTGAAAGTGAACTGGAGTACCTCTATTTTATCACACCATTCTCCAGAATTTTGCCTATTCTAGATACAAAGCTGGAGAGAAAGGCAATGAAATTCCTTCCCCCATCCAAAAAAAATCAGGAAAAAATGTACTTGTCTCTTAGTAATATAGAAACAGAATATTATACAGAGCCATTTTTCCCAGTCAGATAATAATGCTGTATAATTCCTCTTAAAAGAGTATTCTTATCTGACAATTTTTGTCTGATGTGGTGGTGCTCCCCAAATCAAAAGTGGATTAAAGATGTCTTTATTGAGATTTAGTATATATTAATATTAAGTTTTATTTTCTACAATATTCCTTGAGTTCTGTTCCCAATCATAAGTCAAGTACGAACTGAGGGTTGAGGATAGGAATATGGAGGAAAGGACAATGAAAGGATAAGAGAGAAATCTTCTATGTTAAATTTGCAGGAGAAGAAATGAACCTGGAACTGAGAATACAAGATTTGCTGGATCCCATGTGGTCCATGCTCTGTTCTTTCACTTGGACTTTTGATTTTCTGAGACATCTTTCCTCTTTAAAGGCAGAGTCTTCCTAATACACATGAGAACAGAACTGTGTTATATTACAGAAATATAAAAAGTAAGAACTCCAAGGTCATCTTTTCAGTCTGTTTTTTAGAAAGTATTTACAATGTAACCTTAAATAACTCATAAATTCTCTGAATAACCGCACATATTTCATGATTTGAACTGTGCTATTTACTTTTACCAGAGGTACAGCCTCTTATTGTCTTACACATTTATACCACTTTTTAATCGATGTGGGTAACATGAGAACAGTATATTTTAACTTTTGAATAAATTACTAATAATCACTTATGTTCTGCGTTATGTTTTTCTTTTGTATACCTTGTAAATTCAGGTTTCTTCCTCTGCTATTCATGAGATACTGCATTACTGCTGTTCCTTCCTCTACCTACTGTGATTAAACATAGTTTGAGTTTCAGTGCGGATCTGCAACAAAATTCAAACTTTTTGATTATGTTTTGCAGAGAAAAGAAACAAATCACTTCCTAAAGTTTCAGAGTGGCAATAATACCTGGAGGGGGATCATCTGTGGAAGAAATCAATGCATGCCTTTATTGAATTATGTACCTAATTTGGTCACTCAACGGGTAGAAACAAGATTTTTTTCATTGTTGTGCGAATTCGATATCTGAGTGTCAGGATACGTCTTTCCCAGTGGATTACTTCAGGACCAAATGGTATTGCCTAAGTGTAGATAATCCTATTTGGTGATGGCCCAGAAACACATGAAATGCTCAAGCAGAAATTCTTAAGAAGTGAACATGATAGCTTATCTTGTTTTTTTGTTCTTGCAAGGGCATTTTTTTTTTAATACCTGTGACTTTTTTTTTGACTGTCACAGTAATCTGAGTATCCTTTTTGATTTCATGATATTGAATCATCAAAAGGGACTTTAACACAACATTTAAATATTTACTTTATGTATTTACTTATATATATATTTTTACTGCAACTAGTGGCAGAGACTGGGGCAGACTGTCTTTTTTACCATAAAATTGATCATAATGTTGTGTTTTGGTCTTTTTGATTTCTTTGCACAAACTTGGTGACATTTTCATCCAGCTATTTGCTAATAATAACCATATTACTGAAGTGATTTCCTGAAAAATGCAGCCACATTTTTGGCCCAAGTGGAAGCTGATTTGCAGCGTGATAAGATATAGTAACATTTGGTAAAAGTGAAGAGATCTTCGTGTTCCCAAAGTGCAAGACTGAGAAGGTTAAATAAGAGTTTTTCTATCCTTTTGATTTCTCATCATTTGTTTTTCAGATTCTCTACTTAGGACAAACATTTGCTGCAATAAAATGCTGAGTCTGTGTTGCCTAATTAGGGATGGGGGTGTTGATGAGATGTGTTACGCTGGACAGAGCATCAGCAGATGTTGTTGCTTTAATCTGCACTCATTTGGACTTGCTGGTTTCTAGTATTTTTCAGCTACAAAGCTTAAAAATAGAGAAGACTGATTTTTTTTTTTTCCTCTTTCCTACCTTTTGAATCTAATTTTGGTGACTGGTGTTTGAATGCAATTCGTGTTTGTCATCTGGATGGGTTGGCAGAAATAGCTTTCTATGACCTTTCCTTAATCAGCCCGTGTTTCGCTTATGGGTGGATTTTAGGTGCTGGATTGTTATTCTTCTTTCTATGATGGAAAACTGCTGGAGCGTTAGGGGCGGATCCAGCTTAATTACATCGGCTGGTTCCAACTGTCTGCATAGCTGATGTACAAGTGGTGGCACACAGGTACATTGCTGTTGCCTGCCTCTGCTGGGCCAGGTGAGTCGAGAGAAAACCCATTCCTGAGAATGGTTCTCAAAATTGGTACGAAGCAACATTCATGAGCTGAGGAAAGTAAGAAGAAAGTGAAAATAACAAGCTATTACATTTCTGAATAAGATCATTTGACAGCCAAAGTCCTGGTCTGTTCAGTGAAATTATATTTGTGTTTAGATTCCGGATCAAAACTTGACACAGATTTTTTTTTTCATAATGGCAATTCTCTACTTAGTATTTCTGTTTTCAATAGTTGTTTAGCAGATTTAGGATTTAAGTGGTCACAGCTAAGCATTGAGGTTAACATTCCATTAAGATAAATGGGCAAAGATCATACTAATTTCAGAAACTTATTTTAGTCAGTCTTTTGATAACTAAGAAAGAATGAACAGCAAAGATTGTGTGAAGTGTGTTTTAGCTCACAAAAACCTGTAATTTCATTTAAAGGAGGAATGGGAATTGCAGTTAAGGAGAGATAAAAATAGAAGGATAAAGTTGTCACAAGATATACAGAAACATCCTAGTTTTGAATTTCATCATCTCTGTGAAGGTAGGACAGATATATCATTTCATTTCTCCTTTGTTCAACCCTTAAACCTATTAAGTCTCTCTTTCTCTATCTCTCTTTTTATGATACAATCTAATTGTTGTAAATAATTGACAGAATTCAATGAACATAACCACTGTGCATAATTGCATACGTTGTCTGTGGAAACTGACCAAACTATATTACCAGAATTTGTTGGAGTGTTTAAACCTTTGGAAATCTGGTCCTGGATGTACAAGGACACCAGGTAATGGGGCTATCATGTCAGTCTGGGCTTTCTTTTACTACCTTGTAGAATTTTGTGGACCCCAACTGACTGGTATATACTAATTAAAATAATTCCAGTTTTTCAGTAATTGCTAATGTTTGGGTTATAGTGATCTCAGTTTTTTCTCAAGTCTCTTAAGTCAGTGGACATGAGTGACTTTGTGTTAACTGTAAGTTTAGTATGTTACATATAGTGTACAAAACTCCTTAATTGCCATCAAATGCACTGAAATATGGCATCCATTTTCAGCTTTTTTCTTTAATGGAATTAAAATATTCCTGAAAAAAATGATGTGATGCTGAAATATTTCTCCTTATACTCCTCAAATTAAGTATCTTGCTGTGAATTCTGAATGACAGAAGAACTGGAAAAAAGTCACTTGAAGAAAACAAACAAACAAACCAAAAATCCTAACGCACCTTTGCCCTGCTGAATCTGCCTCTGCTTCACCAATGTGCTCAGTCACCAGTAAAAGACATAGTTCAAATTCTGCCCTGACTCTGAGGAAGAATGGATGAAAGGCATCAAAAAGGAATGACTGCTGTTGCAAACATGAGCAAGATTTATTTCCAGGCTGCACTGTGTATTCCACTGGGGATTTGTGAGATATATCAGCTGGATATTTCAGAACAACCCTTCCCATAAGATGAAATCATAACAAATACACAGACGGTATTACACATGGGGAATAAATGGCATTGCAATTCTGAAAAACATCCAGTAAAGCCACAATATTTTATGGCTTCTGCAGAAAAATTGAATCTTACTGGAGGTAACTGCCTTAGCTCTTCAAAAGTGTCCTATTGAATGCCACTCAGTGTCATGATTATAAATGGGTGTTTCTGGCTAATGTGTGAACTTGCTGCTTTCTGGGTGTGTGCACATACTTGTGTGTTTGCCAGAGACACCAGACTGTGAACACTCTGTGCTATATCAGCAAAATCCTTGCAGGGGCTACCTGAGAGCTTGTGGGTCAGGATCCCTGCTAGGTAGGATGCCAAGCCATAAAACCCTGGAGAGAAGGGGTTCCAGAAGACCTGTCTTATTTTCGAGGATAACATCTTCCAAGCTCCAGAATGGCCCATCCCAATTAGCAGGAAATCAAGCAAGGACAACAGAATAGTTGCTCCAGGTTGCTCCTCACCTCACTCAAAAATCAGAATGCAGCACACTAGAGGTGGAGTGAGGGATAGAAAAGGTGTCAAGAAAACAAACACAACGCTTGCATGTCCAGGGGTGGGGTTAAGAAAACTAAAGCCCATCCGGAGTTGCAACTGTTGAGAGACATCAGGGCAACAAAAAGTATCCACATGTACATTAGCTGCAAAAGGAAAACTAGTGAAAATGTGCACTCATTTCTAATGGGGAAAGGACACTAGTGACAAAAGCAATGGAAAAGGCCATGAAGAAATCAATGCTTTCTTTGCCCCAAGACCAGCTTTCAGGATTCCTAGGTCCTTGAACTCAACAGGAAAGTCTGGAGGAAGGAAGATTTACCTTTGATGAAGAGCAAGAGGGAATATCTGGAGAACTCCAGGCCAGCCAGCCTCAGCCTGATCACTGGAAAAGTGATGGAGATGATAACCTTCAAAATATTCTCAAATACACATGGGACAGGAAGATGATCAAAGTCCATTGACAAGGGTTAACAAAGGGGAAATTCTGTTTAACCAATCTAGTTGGTATGTTAAGCCTTGGCCAGCCATGACATTCCATGAAAGCATGACTGGCTTTGTGGGTGGATGGAGAGGAGTGCATTATTTATCTAGACTTCACTTATGCTTTTGACACTGTCTCCTGTAACATTCTCATAGGCAGCTTGTGAAGTACTGGCAAGACAAGTCAACGGTGAGGTGAAATGAAAACTGGCCGAACTGCTTGGCTCAATGGTTGCTTTCAGTGGCACTTATTAGGGAGTTCAGGGAATAGAAGTTTTGGATCTTACTTGAGAGAGCTGCGGTGGAAGAGAGCACCGTTCTCAGTGTGGTGACTCTACTGCCACAGCTACAAAGTTGCTTCCCTAGAAAGGTTCTTACATGTCCTTCTGATACTCACACGTTTATTTGGTAATTTACCTTCGTCATCTAGAAGGTAATTGGTTCAGATGGGCTTTCTAGGTAGCTGGAGCTCTCCAACACATGCAATGCATTTCTTGCCATGAAGATTCCTGGTGGCATCTGAGGTCTGTCAGGGGTGAAACCGCACTTCTATTCTCTAGAAAGTAGTAGGAAGAAGTAGTGGTGCAGTGCAACATTGCATTTTCTCTTCATCTTGGTTCATTATGCTCCTTCTTTGGTAACAGAAGTTCAAAGATGCTTTAGTCAGAGGCCTAGAAATATCACTTATCATTTCAGGTCTGTGCATTATTTCCAGTATCCCATGCACTTAAGTTCACCTCTCTAATTTGGATGTGACAGCTGACACACTTTCATCCTACAGGAAATGAGCCTTTGGTAAAGTGAATAGCTCATAACATAGCTCAGATTTAAGTCTCCATATATGAGAAAGTAATTTTTTGTCTTACATTGCCAGCGTAACAAAGCTAAAATTGATTACTCTCACTTCCTTTATAATGTTGTACTGTGTATTATATTGAACAGATGCAATTAACAAGAAAAAAATACATTTTTCTTTAGTAACTAATCTGAATTTCCAGGTGAGCAGTCTATTTAGGTTCTCCTGTCAACTGCTATCTCTTATATGTATTTAAAGGTTGGATGTGTATTTGTATAGTAAACTGAATAATATGTCAGATTTCTGGAGTAAAAATTCTCCATTGTGAACCATAAATATGAGGAAAATGCTGGATAAAATGCTCAATAAATAAATGTCTTGCTTAGTCTTATGCTTTGTATATCTTTCACCAGGTCTTGTGTCTAGAATTTGAAACTGCAACCTTAAAGTGGTCTTTAAGAACCAGCCTTAAGGTAGTCCTCCACCTGCCACCCTGTACTGGTATTCATTATATTATCCTGCAGTATCACTGGAGAAAGAATTCTGCCTTTCATACTTTAGAAGTTGAATAATAATCAAAACAAAGAAAATGTGAAGATTGACTTAAGAATGTTTTCAAATGGACCAGATAAACAATGTGAGAGAAAAGATGTGCAGAGGAATACACTTTCAGGCTGTGCTATCACAATTATTTACATTTTTTTGTAACACAGTCTCTTTGTTTTTCCTGTCTATGCTCAAGGAAATTGACTGCATTTTCTGTCTTGATGTGACACTTCATTGTTTAGGATTTCTGTTCTAGATAGTGAAAGATGAAAAAAAGAAAAAAAGTAAAGCAAGGCAAGTTTTAATTCCGTGGGATAAACTTTGACTAGATGTCAAAATGTCAAGTGTTACAAATGTTCATTCCGTGAAGCTATTTGAAGCTGTTCCACGAAGGAGACTTGACAGTGTGTCTGTGGTGTTTCATGATTTGATGAACAGCGCCTCTGGAAAGTCAAAATAAACACCTCTCTTCACCTCTGTTTGGGCCATGGTCCTGCAGAGGCATTGGTGTCAGGCAGAGCTTGTGTCTGGGCTTCGGGAAGGCTCTCTGCTATCCCAGCATGTTTTATGGCAAGATGGGTGCAGATTGCTTGTGCCAAAAAAGCCGATATCTCAGTCTGAGCTTTGACTCACTGCCAGCTAACAAGCTGGAAAGTTTTGCCCAAGGATCTCAGCCATCTGGAGAGAGTTTATCTCCCTCATCTCCCATCAGACAGGCACAAGCAGTAACTAACCTGGAGTGCAGCAATAAAGACAGCTTGTTACCTCAGCATTTTCCCTGTGCCTGTGCTTTCCCCAGTGTGCAATCCTGTGGGACTTGCTGTGACATCCCTGCTTGGGGTCAGGTATCATTGCAAATTTGATTCTCCTTCTGATGTTGTGATTGTTTTGGGGTAACCTACAGTTGACTGGAGACAATGATAGGATTGTTCAATATTAATTAACAAAGCCTGTTGGGCAGCAGAAGAGCACCTAGGCGCTCCCGAAGCTGCCCGTGTTGCTGCTTCTGGGACCAGGTGAACCATGAGGCTGCTGGCTCTGCTGCTCTGCATCCCGGCAGGACACGGTGCAGTTTACCATTGCCTTCACTCTGTGCGTCCTGGCCTCTCGGGGCAGCAGGGAAAGGGAGGTGCTGTGTCCCTGGCAGGCTCCATGCGGCGTCCCGTCCCATCCCGGGCGGTCCCCAGGCCGTCCCTGCGCCCACAGGAGGACCTCCTGCTTTTCCTGGAGGACCTGCCCGTTCGACACTCATATGCACGAAGCCAGAGTCATTCCTCTGGGAGGAGGAGAATACTGGCTTAGGGAGCTGAAAATTTTCCATTTACTGAAATGCTACACTTGTAATACTGCTTGTTTTTCTTTCATTTATTTGCCTTAGAACCTTTTTTTTTTTTTTTTTTTTTTTTTTTTTTTTTTTTT
>PTEX01000026.1:431007-480917 GCA_003342815.1 Eudromia elegans
GGGACAGTTAATGAATATGAAAGAGATGGTATCTGTGTTGTTTCATCTGGTCTCTTTTATAAAGCACTCAAGTCAGCTTTAGTAGCTGGAAACGCAGCCGTTTCTCTTCAAATGCAGATGGTATCAGAGCTGATAAGTCAAATTAAGGTCTGAACAAGTAACTCTAGACTACATCTCAGCTAGTTTAAGAATCAGTTTTAGAGGTTTATAATACCACAGTGGGTACTGTTCTGTATTATCTCAACGTGCAATGATTTACACATTTACCAACCACTTATCATTAATAACAAGGACACAGAAAATCCCAGTGAGTGAAGCAGAAAGTGTGGTACAGAGCCAAGTTATCATTGGTGCCATGGGGCCCCCATATAGAAAGTAAAGAAACAGTGCAGAAGCCTTTATTGAATTTATATAACACTACCTACTGACATTCATTTACTACAATTGCCTTGAAACTTTTCTTTCTTTTATGATTTTGTTTTAATATAACAGAATTCTGTATGTGATGGAGAAGCATAGATAAACAGAATTTGCCTGTATATAATACTTGCAACTTCTCAATTGCATGTATTTAGCTTTTAGCATAGGACATCACCTGCTTTTCAGTTTTTGATAGAATATTTTTCTGATTATGAGCACAAGAGAGTTGTATCTTTGACATAGTGATAAGTTGAAATTTAAGAAGTTTAACGTTTTATTCGTGATAAACAGATAGTAACATGAATAAATACAAGTTTCAACAGGAAGTATATCTGTGATGCAAAACTGTATATTGCCTCAAGAAAGTCAAGCTCCACAAATCTAAACATGTTTTTTTTTTTCTTTTCCTGCTACATTTGACATGTTCTGTTGTCTGACACATTTTTTGGCTCTCCCACTGAAGCATTTGTGAACATCATACTGCTTAATTGATGGTAGCCTCAACAAGGAAATATTCTCTCTACTTCACCCCTCCTTACGGAGGGAAAACTGATATTCAGTGTATGCTAAGTGGCTGACACAGAGTCTCACAGAACCCGGTGGCGGCAGCAGGTACTAGGGCCGGTGTGGAGCTCCCGTCTGTCTGCCTGTCCGCCCATCGGGGTGGATGTCAGTGCGCAGTGCAGCTCTCTTCCAGTGTCTGCCAGCGAGAAACAGACGTGTTTCTCACATCCTTACATGGCCTGGAGTCTTTAGCTTCACCTGGGATCTTTCTGCCTCCACTCTCTGCGTTTTTGGAGTGTGAGGTGATTTTTTTAATTTACATGCTTTATATTTTTATGCCCAGCAGAGGTAATACCAAGGGGGAGGTCACAGCTCAGCTACCGCAAGCTGTGGGCTCGGGGTTTGCATGCCTATAGCTGCAATGTGTTTCAGCTTGCAAGTCTGGTAGCACGTGGTACCTGCACGGCTTTGGTCTGAGCTCTGGATCACAGCTGTGCAAGGGAGGAGGAGGAGGCTGGGTGCAGAGCAGCTCCGTCCAGCTCTGCCCCACATCTCCACATCTCCTCCCTACTCCACAAAGCAGCAATAATTGCATGCGGTCTCCTGCTCTGCCCACCTGGGCTGAAAGTCCTCTAGGGACTCATTACTTGCCAGCAGCACCTATCCCAGTCACACTCTGCTCCCCAAGAGGAGTTGTGGGGGCTGGTCCAGCCCAGCAGTGACAGCCACAAAGGGATGAATGAAGCCTGAAAAGAGCCAGGATTGTACACACCTCAGTTCATTGCTCTAGATGCTGCTGTTCCTGCTATGGGAAGAAATGGCTTTTCCGGAAAGAAGTTTTAGCTTCATGAAGACTCATGAACTTTGAATTCTGGGGGAAATTACTTGGTGGAAATTTGGGGGTATTTCTCATTTGTGTGTGTGTGTGTGTGTTCAACAAAAAGAAAATAACTACTATTCCCATTGTTCCCTCTCTCTTTTTCACAAACACAATTCAATATTTTTTGGAATTATTTAAGGATCTATTACCTTAGAAAGATAGGGAGAGAGCTTTAACTTTTAGTAGTCAAAGAAATTGCGTATTTCCGTCTATTCCCTGACACTGGATATCTAATGTTAGAATTAGATTTTTAGTACAAAGATGACCTTTTCCTGTCTTATAATGTGCTTTCCAAACATTTTCTATTAGACCAAATCATTTCTATGTTGTAAATATATTCCCTGTTACACTGGTGTACAGTTATTTACTGCAGTCCTGTAAGGCACAATCCATCAAACATTTGTAGGGTTTCAAACTCAGTTCCTAGTGGATTTGGAAGGACAAGGATCACTCCCACAGTGTGTTGGTGGGAGACAGGACACCCATGCTGGATGCCCGGGTTCACAGAGCAGAGCAGCTTGCAAAATGCTCTGGGCATGGTGTGTCTCCCAGCTGCAGACACTCCAGCATGGGTCCTAAAAGCCCAATAACTCAATTAGTGTGACCCTCTGCTGAGCTCATTGGTTCTACCATTGATTAATTCAGGTGCAGCAGCACACTGGTAAATGTATATATGTTTGTTGGAGCTGGGCAGTGTCTATATAGCACTGTGTGTCAGTGGAGTGTGCAGAAAGGAATTGCTACAGAAGGATGTAGGAACAAATAAAGACAAATAATCTGAGAAATAATATCTGACAAGAAAAATCACATTGAAGTAAAATTTGGCTGTATATCAGAATAATCAGGCTCTATATAACATCTTTCAGATGTTATAGGCAGAGCTCATAAGCCTGAATCTGGTGAGTCTACACAGAATCAAAAATACTTTATATGGGATTAAAAATACTTTAGCAGAGTCTTCACTGTTTCCAGCAACTGGATCTGAAGCATCTTTTTAACATGCTGCTCCTCAACAGGTCAACAAATATCTGACAAAACAGGTGACTGTGGGAGTTGCAGGGCTTATTGTAATCAGGGCCCCTAGCTAAGAGTCCTCTCTTTCTCGCTAGGAATCTGTTTGTGCTTAAATCTTAACCTGGTTGTGCCTTGGAAAAATCATGGTAATGTTCCTTAACCGTGGACCTAATGGCCTGGAGTTCTTAATAGGATAGATGTGAATTGAACAGCACTTATGCAACTCTTGGGCACAGCCAGTTGTTTTCCCTTTAATGAGGAGTCCAGAGGGGAAAAACGAAACAAAACAAAACAAATCTTTATTAATAAGCAAAGTTAAACCAATTTTATAAGGAAGCTGTTCACCAAAGACTGAACAGTCATATAAATGGTCCCAAGGAAATCTGGAATTGCTCTTCTGATTTCTTGTGCTCTTTTATGTTTGTACTCTTCTGATGCAAAATTGATCCGAATACACGATGTCATAAAAAGATTGTCCCTTTCTTCTTCATATCAGTATTTTAACTGTGGACAGAACTCCAGAGAATATTTTTGTTGTGATGATGTATTTCTAAAGATAACCCTCCTTCGCACTGAAGACTATGGAATCTAACAGCATTCAGCTCACAAGCCAAACAACTGACTCATTTACAACTGGAAAAAGAAATAAAAATGACACCCCAGTATTATTCAAATATGTCATATGTTACAAGGCAGCCCAGTGATGGTTCTGAACACAGCTTGGCAGAGACATGGCAATTTAATGTAGCTTGTTCCTTTGTATTTATATTTTTTTCTGCTATATCTTTTTCAGTTTTAATAAAGGAAGCATAATTAAAGGAAGAATCTGAAACCTGATCTACAGACAAAAGCATACCTGTTAAAACAAGGTATAACTAATTGTCTTTTAAATACAGGCCATGCCTAGTCATGGCTGTGAAGTTACTGTAGGCTCCTTTGAAGCAGATTTTTGATATGATGGTTTGTCCTGCCTGTCTTAATGGCACGCAAATATCCAAATTTACTTCTGATACATGTATATCAAGAAGCTATTCCTAAGTGGTTTACTAAGTCTATTGAAGCTCAGCTAGAGTTTCTTTTCTTTGCTATTCAACCTAAGCCCAAAATCTAGCCCACAAAATATATCCCTTCTACAATTTTTCTTTTATATACATGTGATTTCAGAATCATTTTCTATGCTGCTCTTCAACAAAAATAAGTCTGCAGTGCTTTTTGTCTTATAGCAATCTTAGGCCATTCACTACTTCAGAACTTTGCAAATATTACATATTTTGTTAAACTCTCAACTGATAGGGAAATACATGAACTAGGTTTATTCTCAAGCTATCAACAGCCAATGTGTGCAAGGTTTTTAGAGAACCTGTACTGCAAGTTTTGGTATGTTTCTGCTGTATTCTACTCCCCACTGGAAACTTGATGCTCAAGAATTTTTTTTTTTTTGTCAGAGTAATTTCTGTTAAATAGTATTAAGTAGCATATGAGTGGTTACAAAGGCCCCTTTATCATGTCAAGTCTACCATTCTGAACTTCCCACCACGTATGCCTTTTCCTTTAAACCTATGCCCTCCTACAGTCCACATACTTTCCTGATTGCCAGGATGCAAGCAGTGAAGAGGAAAGCCTCCTGGCATGTAAGATCAAGTAGACATCAAAGTGACAGGTGAAATTTTGTTAATTTTGTACTGTAGGGAAGATGGAACAAGACCACTGCTCTTTCCAGATCTCCTGCTGATTTTAAAAAATATCCTTCTATTCAGAAATAGATTAATTTAACCTAACTCTGTCTAAAGTAAAGGGTTTTTGTAGTTTTACCCAGCATTTTTTTTTCATGGTTACTCTTTGTTGTGAGTGGCAAATATTTTTGATATGACTAAACTTCTTTTCTGTGAATAAATAGAAAGAATAGTAAGTAGAAAAATGTAAAATGTCTTTTTTTTCTTTACAATTTACATTTTCTCTAATCTCGCAAGAACAAACACTGTTGCACGCACACACAAACACCTTTTCCACAGCTTTCTTAACTCAAATAAATCTGTAAACATTAGCTTCTTTTAGTCATACTCAATGTTCTCTTTCAAGCTTTTAAGCACTGAAGAAAGATGAAAATGCTTTTAATAGCAGTATGGAAGGGAGTTAGGAACTCCCATCCATTAGGAATCTCATTGAGTAATGAGATGTGCAAGTGAGGACGCAAGAATAGAATAAGGAAGCTGTAGGAATAGGAAATTAGGCATCTGAAAAAAACAAAAAAAAAACCCCAAAAAAACCCACCCAAAAAAACAAGAGAAATCAAATCAAAAGCAGTCTGTTCTTAATTTGTGTCAGTTGGCAAGTAACAACCATGAAAGCTATTTTGGGTATGGATATCCCCTCTATCACGTACGTAACTGGAATCCATCCAGCACGCCTTATCCTTATCCTAAATTCTTAAAATATGATATACCTTAGAGGCAGAGGTGCCATCAGGAAAGATTATTTTTCTGTCTTTTCTCCTTCACTAAGGCCATATGTAATAGCAGAAGGACAACTCTAAACATGAAATCTGCTTGTAGTTGTCCTGAAAACCTACTTAAGAAAATGTGGTTGCTGGGGCACTAAGTAATTCTAAAACGAGGATTCTGCTGGTGTAGCATGAATAGATTAAGTCAGTGCCACGATGGTAATCCTGAGGCTGGTATACACATTTTTTTTTTTCTGGATAAAACTAAGCTATCTTATAGACAGAGAATAAATTAAAAGCTTATTCTCAATCATTTAATGATCAGGGACACATTTATTGTTTCATTATAAAGACAAATTGTGCATTATTTTGTCAACTTAATGAGTCTTTTGCACTGCAGTACCCCAAAAAAAACTTACTGTGGAAATGACATTTTCTATTGTCTGGTAAATCTTAAATTAGGAAGACAAGAATAAAACCTAAACTTTAATAAAAATAATTTAAATAATTTATGATTTTGATATGTGTTCTGGCTAAGAAACCTCCAGATTTCCGTGACTTCATTTTACTGAGAATAAACAGTACGTGCAGCACCTTACAGGTATATCTGCAGCAATATGAAAACCTAAATCATATGAAATTTGAAATATAACAGAAAGGACAGAAATAATTGGATTACAATACACCATTTTTGACTATAAAAAAAGAGACTCAATTAAAGAGATAGGAACATTTTATGGCACCCCAAGTCTTATATTTCTTATAGAACTACAGTCTTTTCATGAACAGATAAATATCCTAACCAGACATAGGTCACCATCAAAATCTCACCTCTCAACTTACTCATTTTCAACTCAGAAAATACCAGTGTATTCAGCTGCTCTTCACTATTTGTTAGCAATAATACATTTTTATTAATTCAGTTTGCTTAATGAGCATTTCTCATGTCATGTATTAGTGACACTAAGAGACTAGAGACACTTCAGCTTCCTCTCTGTAACTTTAAGGCTTCTCAGCCTTAAAAACAGCTACGGAGTGGAAAAAATAGTGTTTCAGTGAAGAACAGTTGGCCTCAGACCCTGGAAGTGGTTCCTTGACTGCAGCGTGCCCGCTGCATTCAGGTTCATAATTATTGCAAAGCATCTGCGGCCCCCATCCCTGTGCATTAGCGCCTTTTATAGATCATCTCTTGGCAACGCTTCAGATTCTCTATATTGAAATATCACAGAGCAAAACCAGTAGAGTAGACCGAGATACAGGTAGCTGAAAATAGTAGATGTTTGTGTTAACAGTGTGTTTGTGGCTTTGTACTAGGGCACAGGTCTTTGTTATTAGATGTAATTTGGTTGGAAGTAAAAGAAAAGTTGCTTCACAAACACAGCTTTGAAATTAACGTCTAATGCAGAAAGAATTATATATTTCTGTTTGAGTACTCACACACATGCACAAACGTTATAAAAAGCAATAGAAGTGCTAAAATACACAGAAATATCCAGAATCTTTTTTTTCTGTCCCTTTGCTGAAATCCACTATGACATAAAATTTATTTCTATGATCTGTGTCCTTAAGCACAAGTGTAGAGTCTTTGCCAACAAGATTAGATGCTATTTGTGAGAAGTACAATGCAATTTTTGACAAAACCACAAAAAATAAAACTCAAGGTCTTGTAAGTTGTATTTTAGTGTGTGCTAGAAGCTGAAACGTACCTGCAAGAAGCCCTATCGAACCCATTTTGTATGGCATGTGAAGAACTAGCATATATGTTACAAGGCACCGACAAACTGTGTAATATTTACTTGATGGAAAAATATGAATTTGTTTTCTTAGGAAAACTTACTCAGAATTCTATAGAAGAGCAGGACTCCTCCCGCTCTTTCCTGAAAGGACAGTTTTATCTTGTATACACATGGTGGTACTTTTTTGGTCTAGCTGAGTTGGGCTTTATCTATCTTTGGCTGGTATCAAGCGGTCTGAATCCATTTCTTGGCAGCAGACTTGTGTGTCAGAGTTGTTAGGTCACCCCTTGCCTTACCACAATCTTTTCAAGCAGCAGCACCTCTTGTTCTGTGTCTTGTTCTGCTCTTCAGTGAGGAGAAGAGTGTTGGCAATCTCCAAGCTAGCGTTAGTTTCACAATTCTCAATGCGTTTAGAGATCCAGAGTGGTTTAAATACCATAAGGACCCTGGAGATATTGAGTGAAGGCAGTACTTCTGCAATGATATTTTCATCATAGTTCCTTATACTTTCAAGCAACTGTTTTAATGGGTGTGGGTCATGAAATGCATAGCAGTGTCTCCTGGGTAAAAGTCGAGGAGGAGCAGGTCTATAATGAAGCTGATTTCACAGCATTATGAGCTTAATTACTAGAGTTAGGGAAATCTATTTTGTGTGTGTACATTTACCTTCAAAAATACATTTAGTTCTTCAAAAAGCATTTTCTGCCACCTATTACCTAGCATGAGCCTCTGCAAAGATAAAAAGCATGCGACATCCAGGCATTTTCCCTGCACAAGTACAAGTGCGTGCTTGATATCCACACGCACAACACCTTTCTGCTGCAGCCTGTCCTACAGGGTTTCCTCTGGAAGCTTAGTAAGCTGGCTTGCAAAGCCAGAGCAATTCTTATCCTCTTATTTTAGAAGAAAATTCATGCTCTTCCACAGTAAAGAGTGAATGTCTTTGGCCAGTGATATTGCCTGAGGCAGCAAGAGGGATTATTAACACAAGCACGTGTCCAGTTGTGACTGGTGTTTTATGTCTGAAGTTATTAATCGCACTACTGCCAATTTGACTTTTGCTATAGTGACTGCAGACTACTCACATACAAAACACTTTGAGAGCTGATGCCTGTCTGGGATTGTCACGAGGAAGGACCGATGTGGAAAGATGGTCTACAGCTGCCTTCAACTGCTCCAACTCAGCCACTTCTTTTTTAATGAGGCAAATTTCTGATATTCTGTTTCACAGGCATAAACATGAGCCCTGTGAGTTGGTGATCATCAGCCACTGCCGCTGGGCCATGGGGGACGAGAACAGCTAACCAACCGAATCCCCAGCTGCCCTCATTCTGCCAATATTGAAATTGCTCTGTAACCGAAGCCTCTGAGGCTTTGAAGTCTTGAGCCCCAAGCTGAGACGAGGCGAATCAAAACTCAGATATCCCCGTCTGAGCCCTGACAGCTCCATGATCCTCTGGGTTTTTGGATTCCCAACCAGCAAAGGCCCTCTTTCTCGCCTTAATGTGTCAAAATATACAAGAGTCATTCTATTATTTCAATCCAAGGTCCAATCTGATCTCATGGCACTTCTGCTGTTTTGTGCCGCTTTCTCATGAGAGAAAGTCACTGAAGCCTGATCTAAATCTGGTTCCTTGTCTTTGGATATGCTCTGTCCTCATCTGTTATAAAGAACAAATTTTATTGGTTTGACTGTTTTTAAATCCTGTCTGTTGGTCTTGCATGAAGAAATTCAACTTTATCCTTTGTCAAGACTTGACAAAATATTTTCCTTTTTTTTTTTTTTTAGTTCCCTCAACTTAAAAGGCGTTAATTTTTTCTTCTTTTAATCAGACTTGTGAGATCAAAATGGTATTTAGTCTGATAACCTAAAATCCTTTTTTTTTTTTTTAGGTCTGGTCTTCTGTAGAGCTCTCAGGAGTTTTTAAAAAAAAAAAAAAAAAAGATTGTTTTTTTCATGTAAACTGGAGAGAACAGCATAGTGCATACTGCCACAGAATTAAGGTATAGCCCCTACCCAGGGAACTGGGGAAGTCATGACTGGGTGAAGTCAGTCATGTTCATTCGAGATAAAATCAAATGATTTGTTACTCTTCAATGAGTGGCTCAAAAGGTTCCTGCTTATCCTTCTCAAGAACAAAATTTCTGGAAATTGCCTCATGAGGCAGGTAAATAATGAGTTAAATATATCCGTACACAGGCCAGAATAACAACTTGTACTGATTGTCCTAAGACGTTAATGTACTTGAAAAACAGACCACATCAGCAAGGCAACCATCATTAGACAAACTAGTAGGGAAATATTTCAGTTTCAAGTTTGCCATCTATTACTGCAGCTGAGTAAATTCTACCTTTATGACCTGGCAACCTCAGGAAAATATATGTAGCGAAATCTCTCTTTCTTCACATGCACAGGAGCGTTTTGATGGTGCAAAGTCTTGACAGTGACCTTCTAGCTAACATTAAGTTCTCTCGTAGAGTATAAATTATACATTTCTTAAAGAAAGATCTGAAACACTTTAACAGCAAGTGATAATTCTTATATTAGTTGGCAGTTTTTTGGAGAAAAATAACAAATGCTTCCAATACTATCAGCTATTCTGAGGGCAGTGAGAGGATGTTCTTGCAACTCGAGCACTAGATTGCTTGGAGATTTGGGTTCAAAGAACTTTCTTGGTGACCTTGAGCAGTCATGTGCCCTCTTTATTTCTCACTTCCATTCCATAACTGATTACAAGATATATTCTGGACAAGGGTGTACTACTGTTTTTGAAAAAAAAATCTTGTTTTTGTAGACATGCACACCACCGTTAAAGATTTAATTTTCAACAGAAAATTTTTTGAGGAACTGGTCTAATCAGTCCTTTCTGATGCAAAAACAAGAGAAATCTAAACCATCAGCTGGTATTCTCCATCTGAAAATGCAGCTCTCTTTGTAATTGTATTTCACAAAATCCTTTGAAAGGTTTAATTTTGTTCCACTTAAGAAAAACAGCTTTTGAAACTTGGCAGGCTACCAAAACTAGAACCGAAGCAAATCATCTAGACAGTCGTTAAAATGGTACTTTTTGCAATTTTGTCTTGATAATTTGGTGGGAGGCTCCATAAGGAAGTCTCTGTCACTTATCATAGTGCCGACTCTGCTTGTCAGTCTGACCATTTCCACGTCTCTTGCAGTAATCCCACTCTGTCCAGCTTTTTCCCTACTTGTGTAGTTAGACCTTTCAACGTGACTGAAAGAGTTTGGCTATCTAGTTCTGTTATGCATATGGAGCAAGTCAGTAAAGAGTCTGAAGACAGTACTGTAATAAAAACTATAAAATTTTAACAGTGTTTGAACTATATTTGGGTTTAAATCTGAAAGCTTTTCTCTGAAGCTGGTAGCTGTATTTTTACACAAGTTTTTAAATTACTTTTATTTGAGTTCAGACCTACATTGTTACTTGCCAGAATTTCTTCATCTGTCTGTATGTATTTACAAAACATACAGCCATTATGTTAGGTCTTCTTTAAAGCTTCCCCTTAAACTCCAGTAAAATGAGATAAAAATTAAAACCATATTTCTTTAAAAAAAAATCAGAACAGAGTGACTATTTTGAGAGGAGTATTTCTAGAGACACAACATCTGTAAAGAATGCGAGGGGAGAGGAAGCAATAGTGCAGCATATGGTTTGCATTTGGGATTTGAAGAAGAGATGGTGTTGTGAGATAGGTGTCGTCCTTTATTTTATTGGAATGCAACAAGGAAGAAACTGTGTGAGTTTTCGTCTTAAGAGGTTCTGCAGGGTAGACCATGTTCTCTGCATCTCCTTCTCTTCATGTGGTATGGCAGGAATCTAAATTCACCTTGCCTTTATTCCTGCAGTATTCCATGTGGGTTCTGCAAGTGCTGCAGTACTGTCAATCTCAAAACAATCCCTTCTTCAGCCTCTAACTAGGAACATTTTCAGCTCACTTAAGGACAATACCTACACCATTTGCACAAAAACACTATTATCAGCCCATATTCAGGCGTGCAGAGTTCAGAATGTCAGAAAAAAGAAAAACAGTGAAGGAAAGACAAGCGGTTCCTTTGGACAAGGGACTGGGTTTTTTTATTCGGGAGGGGAAATGAAAAAATGCAAGTTAGGCTTGATATTCTTCTAAAAATACAAATAGTTTTAGCAAAATATTTTGAAATATTAAAACCAGCTTTCAACTGGTATAAAGCTCCTGTGCTAGCTCATAGTCTTGCCAACTGCATTTTATGTTTGTGTGTGGTCAGGATGCTCTTTGAAATTATATCTGCCATTAACCGACGGCGGTTGGAGGTGCTCTATGCACCTTTAAAAGCCAGATCAGATTTTTTCATGCCTAAATATAACCTTGGATGGCTGAGCCACCTGGGATTTCACAAATTTTTCCAAATGTTTAAAAACATAAATACCATTCACATTATGTATATATTTCTGTAAATGAAAATGACGGTTGATATGGAGCAGCTCCTACTCAGAAAACCTCATGATTTGATACTGACAAGTATAGGTAACAATACTGCTGATGCGTTCATCACACATTAATGTGTAAGTGTTTCCTTTGTGATCAGTTTCAGTGGGAAAGTACTTGCATTTCCAGTTTCAATCTTGGGACAAGAAGTACAATATAATATTACTTGGTTGGTACCACACTTCAAATCTAGTTTGTTACACTGTGAATGGGTGTTTGAAGTATGTGTGAAATTCATGCGCAACGCAGTCTAGACATGTGAAATTGCTATCCTATGTCATGTAGCCTTAGAAGAGCAGCTTTGCTGATGGAGTGGTGCTTAAGGAAGAGGCCTTTTCTTTCTTTTTTTTTTTTCTCCTGATGTGTTCTTTTACTAATAACAAATTACAACAAATTTAATTAAATCCACTTGTGTCAGGATGAGAAATAACAGGATGATTTCGATCCACCCATGCACCAGGTACCTCTCCTGTATTCACAGCTCTGTGCGCAGGGGGGCACCTTAAAACCAGCAGTGCAAAGAGGAGCCACTGTCTGGAGCAGACTCAGATCTGCCCCGGGGGGCACTGGGAGGGAGGTTGGTTTCCCATGTGCCTCTCCCAGCCGGCACCCTGGACGAAGCCTCTTCAAAAACCCCTGATGAGCTGTCTGGAGACATGCTCAGAGCAGCAATGCGGGAGCTCCTAGGGGCTGGAGGTTGGCTCTCAAGCCTAGAAGCCATCTGGCAGCTGTAAAGTTTCCTGTGGAAATAAAGAATAAATAGATTCAAGCAAAATGAAATGAACGTAAATGAAAAAGACAGCAAGTCCATGCTCCTCTGCAGCCTCTGTACTTGCTTGCAAGGCAGAAACTGAGACTTCCCAAGCGTCGTGGGGCGGCTGCAGGTGCCCAGTGGCGCCTGCAGCGGGAGCAGGGATGGGAGGCAGGGCCTGGTAGGGAATTTGCTTGCAATAATGCAGCTGCCAGGTGTCCCTGAGAGTGCTGAGCATTGTGGGGCAGCTACAGGTGCCCGGCAGCACTGGTAGGGCACCAGGGTGCTGGTAGGGACTTTGCTTGCAATAATGCAGCTGCTGGGTGTCCCTGAGCCCGGCTGGCCACTGGGGCGCCCACTCTGGTGGCCTGAGGAGGGGGACCCTCAGGGCGAGTAGAGCAGCTCGGGGGCTGTGAGGAAGGAAGCAGGATGTGGACACGTTGGGATTGGTCCTCCTGCACCCTAGGACCTGGCAGTGCCTGGGAACCAGAACACCACAGCAGGGGCCACTGTGTGTCCCTGGGAGCTCAGCAAGGCTGAGCTCTTGCTTCCCTTTGCTGTATCATTTCCACTGGAAGGGCGGCTGGATGTGTTTGCTCATTACCTGGAAAATCAACCTGGGGATTTGTGGTAACAGGCAGCTGAGAAAGAGAAAATTGCTTCTGCGTCAAAGCAAATACTTGAATAGTGCCATTCTCTTTAAGAAATATATCCACCCATTACTGTGGGTGAACAAAAATCTTCCCTATCAAATGTGAGATAATAACAATCTGAGCTACACAATAAGCAGCTCTCAGTACAGCACCAAATTAGTGAGCACCATTTTATTTTATGGCTTAAGATGCTCCTAAATTAATA
This sequence comes from Eudromia elegans, assembly GCA_003342815.1. NCBI lineage: Eukaryota > Metazoa > Chordata > Aves > Tinamiformes > Tinamidae > Eudromia > Eudromia elegans. The sequence continues at coordinate 444,096 of PTEX01000026.1, forward strand.
ATTGCTGAAGGAACAATCATGAGCACCTTCTTTTGCAGAAGATTAATCTTTCTCATAGGCCTTTCCAAAAGCTACTTTAAGAATAATTTGAATAGGTTAAATTATTGTCATAAAGCTATTGTCGTAAAGTTAAATCACACTTAAAACAATTCCTAGCAATTGGCAGACCTGAATGAACTATGTTTTGCTGTCAAGGCATCTACAGTACCAACTTAGAAAACAAGTAGTATCAGGCATTACCTAGATTAAAGCCCTTCTGATATTAAATAGTAAGTTTTCATCCTTTTCTTTCTGCTGCCTTTTCCCAGAGGTGCTGTTATTGGTGTCCCTTTTTCTTTTACTGAAACCCCTTACCTGTAAGTAAATATACACTACCTGTTTTTGGGACACCTTCTGAGCTTTTCTCACAGAATCTTTAAGGTTAGAAGTCCAACCTCCTTGCTGCTGCAGAGACTCCTAGAACACGGAGCACAGGGTGGCATCCAGGCGGGTTTGGAAGATCTCCAGAGGAGACTCCACCGCCTCTCTGGGCAGCCTGTGCCAGGGCTCCGTCACCCTCACAGGAAGGAAGTTCTTCCTCGCATGGACATGGAACCTCCTGTGTTCAAGAACTGGCCTTTGGCTTGTTGGTCATTAACCGTGGTTCAGAATAGAGTCATACAGTGTTTCCCAGGTGTGTCTCAGTTGTTGCAGAGGGTACTTTGTGATTAGGTAGGTAGGATTAGGTAGGTACACAGTTAATAATACCATATCTGGAACTTATGAAATCAGAACAGTCTTCCAAGGCACCCTTCCTCAAATCATCTCAAACTTATCCAAAGTTTTACTGAAGTTGGTGAACCTAATCCAGCTACAGAGTTTCCTGAGGACTCCACGCACTAACAGTGACATCCGTCCATCGTTTGCTTGTACACTGTCATAAGCACAAAAAGGTGTAAGATGACCACAAAGACAGAATGGATGGAGACCACATCACTGATCCCAGCCCTCTCCTGCCATCTCCCCACTCCATCCCTCACCACCTCTACAATACCAGGGATGCTTGAAAAGTACAAGGTGTTGAATATTGGTTTTACAGATAGAGATTCCTGAGGGTTTTCTGTGAGGAATGGATGCTGTGTCTGCAGGACCACTCTAAATGACTTAAATCTTTAACAAATACTTTGCAATGCCAGCAGAGTTCAAAGGAAAAGCTGTCTTAGCCCTTATACTTGCTCTTTGAAATGTATCGTGCTTTGGATGGATGAATATGTGAAAGGAAGACATCTTAACTCTTTCTTTGAGTTGTGCTTCCTGATGAAGAGTGAACTACAAGGCAGCAGAAGGATATGTTTGGAAACCTGAATTATGCTGCCAGTGGATTCTCCAGCACTGACAGATGTGAGTCTGACACTTCCTGTCTGGGACGAGCTCTTGGCCCCACATTCAGACAGAGCTCCTGCAAACAACCTGAGGAAATGTGTGCATGCAAATATGAGCAAATATTATCAAGGCTGTGGGCAAGCCCAGTGCCCCAATAGGTCATTCTTGGGGTGATCTGGTACTTTCCTCCTCACCACCTGTGCCTGCGGCCTTCCCTCTGGCTCGGCTGCTCCTCCACAGGTGAGTTCCATGGCTGATATTCCACCCAAGCACAGCTCGTCCTCACAGCTGCCACGTGTCTGCAGTGAAACCACAAGGAACTGCAAAGCCAGATCCTATGACAGAGAGTAGCGCGCTGGGTGGATCTGCCATAATTTCCACAAGAAACTAGGCAACCACCATTCACACAATCAGATTAATTATTTGCTGTGCTGCTGACTGGATGATGGTTGTAAAACTGCAAAGCATCAGCTACTTCATTCTTTTATATGTAAGAAATGGGTGAGCAATGAGAAGTGTTATTTCTGGTGGGAAGTTCTGCCCGAGTTCTGTTTTTTAAGGTAATAGCAAACATACAGGATCAGATAGCGTCTGTGTTGGCACCATGGCCAGGCCAACGACTTCAGCCCATAAAAGCAGACCAATGACTTCAGCCCATGTAAGCCTGTCTCTGCTTGATTCCCTATAAGCAGCATGCTAATACAGCTGCAGTGATATCAGTGCAAACTGGCAACTTGAACAGCCACCAGTCTACAGGTGACTTGCACATCGTTTGATAAAGGTGAAGCATTTGTGTCTATGCCTCTTACTGAGACTGAAGTAAATCAGCATGTTTCTGTTCCTGTTGCAATCATAACTGTGACTGCAACACAGCCTTAACATCACATGCCTGGGAATGTGGAAATCCACTTGGGGAAACTAGGGTTGTCAGCACCAGCACGGGCTCATGTTATGAGGGTACATTACTGAATCCCTCTACTTCTGTGACTAGGGTAGTGCTGAAACTGCTTGTTGGCTTCCTCACAGCACTGGAAGATAAGTGCTTGTGAGATGCTCAGAAAAAAAAAAAGGCTGAGAGTGCTTGTAAATAATGCAAATGATGTGCCAGATTGCAAATGATTGCACAGAAACAGGGATTCTGGACAAAGTTCCCTTTGGGAGGGAGTGCTGAAGCCATAAGAGCATGTTGGTGCAGCCAGTTCAAGCACTAATGAGGGAGTTTAGCTACTGAGTAAAAGTGGCACCCATTATGTTGTACATTCAGAATTACTCTCCTAAGGGTTGAGGATCATGATATATCAGATTTATCAAAATAGGCACCTTGAGCAGCATCACTGTGACCAAGAATTCCGTGGCATTTTTTTTTTTTTTCCTTAAGCTATATCCTTCAGCTATTATTGTTATTTCAATAAAAAAATACTCTAAACTGTGCTGCTTAGTGAGAGAGCATATCAATTTAGCAGAAGACTGAAGTGATCTATGTGGTATTAGAGTGCTTTGAAGAATTAAGGCAGTTTCATGAGAGAGACGATTGCATATTTTGCCTTTTTGCCAGTTGGGCTATCACTTTTTGCTAAAGAAAATCTATGAGCAGTAAGGTTAAGTTTTATTAGAAAGAATAACTTCCATGGTTATCAGATAAAAAAGTAGAGAGCTTCAGATGGAGGAAGATTTTGAGGTTCACAAAGTGAACTACTTTTTTTTCAGCAATAATGGTTGACCTAATAAAATAATTGCATAAAAACCTTGTTTTGCCTGATCTTTATCTTCTTAAGGCTACAACACAAGTACTATTAAGGCTGATTAAGGCTTATTAAAACACAAGGCTGGAATTAGTCAATCTTAAATGCCAAGACCTTACTGATTTTATTTGCTGCAGTGAGCAATTACAGCAAGTGCAACAGGTAACAACCGAATGTGAATCGTTTTCGAATGGAGAGATGTGTTAATCCTATACTGCTCTGTATTTGATACTATTTTTGGGCTTTCTTTAAGCAAATATTGAACTGGAATGCCTCACCTGCCCTGATTTGAGCTGCATGACATACTATTTAAAGTATGAGTCATTTTAATGCAATAACGCAATGAGATTTTAAAGCAGTAGCAATCAGTCAGTGAGACTAATTCTGGACTGTTTCAGCATAAAATATCTAGGGCAGAGCTTGGCATACTCCTTCTAAAACAAACCCATCCATTCACAGAGAAAAGAACGTCCCATGGCAGAGTCAAACTGAAACAGAGTGACTTGCACATCCCGTCTGTACAAGCTGAGACTGCAATTAAATGCTTAACACTATGTTACTGAATACATTGAAGTGCATTGATCATCTCAGAGCTCGCATAATCTGACCCCAGAAGGAGATTTATTTATGAAAGTAGTAACAACAAGTACATACATTTTTTAACAGAAAGAGTAGTGTAAAAAGGTATAGTTTCCAGATTGATAAGCTAATGTAATAATCACATTTTATGTCTCTACTTTTTGGTGAAATTTTACAGCACTTTTGTGATTCCATATCTGTGTATCTCTTCAATGTTTTGCCTAGGTTTCAGAATTTGGATTTTGCCGTTAACGTTAGCTTGACTTTTTTTAAGCATCTGACTCTAATTCTACTTTCAAAAAGCAAGGTAGGTGTAGGAGTTGGACACTATGTTAGTCAGATAAAAGTCTGACTATGGATGCAGGTACATAGAAACGTTACATTATATTGTTTGACAGGATGATGCATGTTTCTTCACTTACATAAAATGAGACTATTCCTAGGGTGATGCAAAGCATCTGGGTTTAGAGCCTTCCAATGAGACTATTTCTTTTAGGCACTGTGGAGCAGAGAAAGCACCCTTTAAAGGCCAAGGCTGAAAGTTTTGCTGGGATATGATCAAGAAGAATGTGAGGTATTAGTACAGTATTGGCACCTAAGTGTACTTGTGAGGTACAGTGTGTACATACTGAAATCTTGCTGTCATTTGATCTCCAAAAGAAGCAATTAAATATGAGTGATGTCTTTGTCAAGTCTGTGATTTATCTGCACATCTTTAGCATGCTGGATGCGTGTACTTTTTCATCTTGTACTTATGCAATTATGTAATTCTAGCTGAAGTGAGGAAATAGAAAGATTTGTGTTAGTAGGCATCCACAAAAACTTTTTATCTTTTCCCAAAAAATATTCTATCTCCTTTCTCACTGTTCTATCTGTTGGCAGTTTGTTTTCAATCATATTTGTTTATTTCACTATCACAGTGTGGGATGCTGAGCCAAAGTTAATTCAATCAGGTCATTTACAAAATACTTGTAATTTATTTTGCAGGTTCATTTATTCAGCGACACACTGCCAAAAGAAAAGAGCCAAAATCTTACTATTACTGGCAAATAAATATTATCTCTTTAGTCATTGCACACTCAGGTGAACCAAGACATGGCAGCTCAAAATCGAGTATGTGTAACCTTATATACCTCAAGAGAAAGAAGAAAATTTGCATCCAGTTCATCTCTTCTTTGTTTTCAAACACAATGTTTGGATCTCACAATCATCTTCTCTACTTCTCCAAGAAACTTGCTGAACAAAGAACAAAACCAAACAATCTACATAATTTATAGTTCTCAAATTTACAAAGTGGTTTAGCGGGGAAAACTATGTCAAAACCTACTGTAGGGCTGCTCTCTGAAGGAATTTAATTTAGAAATCCTTCACGTTAGCAGTGTCTGTGCAGGCAAACTAGGATACAATCGAAAAATTTCACTGACCTGAAAGACTACCTGCTGGTGAATGTCATCAGCTATCCTCCTTCCTTTCATGTCCCTACTAGATATCTTAATGTATATTTGCATTTTTATTATATATGGACATTAGATAGTTGTTAGTCTCCATCCTGATTTTACACAGAACAAATATTCCCAATGATTTTTAAATTGCATTCTGGCACACATATACAGACATCAGGGAATTTTTGTCTGATTGTTGTCTCAATAGCTATTAATTCTGTTGAAGTTATCTGATGTTTTGCCTTGAAAATGCTTGTTTACTTGTATATGCCGATTCAGAAGGGCTTGTGAACTTCCCTACCCATCAGAATTGTAGCATCAGTGAATGTGAGTCATCCACACAGATGAAGACTTGTAGACCTATATCTTCAGTATGGAAATGGCATATTTTCTGCAAAGTTTTTCTGCAACCTTCTGCTGCTGTCTTGAATTAATTAGCTTGATATTTTTGAAGATACACTCTGATGAATGCTGCTCTTCATTCTTAGATACTATTGCAATAAGATATGTTTCCCTTGGGGTTAGATCAAGGTCTAAAGTGTGTAAAACAATGTTTTTTGCCCCTGTAGTTACTAGGTCTCTAAGATTTATGCTTTCTCTTGTGTCCTGTATCACTTAGATATAGGCCATTATTCTATGTTTCAACATCCTGTATTAACCAGAGATGCAACTCCCTGGAATTTACTTTGCATTGTTACATGAAACTGAGCCTGGAAGGAAGCCAATAGCTTTTTTCTATAACTAGGGTTTATTTTTGGATAGAACACTGATTATTTTTTTCCTTTAGATTTGTTTTCCTGTGGTACACATTTCTGATAGCGTTATTTAGCTCTGGTGTGTGTTCTTGAAAAGGCATACAGATTTTTCTGAATTTTATTTAACACCTCTCTCTGTATGGGATTAGAATCTCTTTTTAAGAATATTTGTTCAAAAGCCAAGAGCTGGTTTTGAAATATCACTAAAAGCACCAGCAATCTCGCTCTTTTTTTTACCTTAGAAGAAAGAAAAATATACATAGGTTGACAGAATTCACCCTAACCATGCTCTCTAAGATGGTAGACTAAAAAATAGTTGAAGATCAAGTGTCTCATGTCTGTCTGCTGTTTAGTAGTTGAATACTTCAGAAGAAATATGCATATACTTTAAACAAACATCTTGGCTTTCTTTTTGCTTCCTTTTATGTGTTCTTTCCTTTTCATCTTGCAACGCTTCTTATTATTCACTTTCCTAGAAAAAGCTTTCATTATAAAGATACGCGGGAAAGCAGGAGGCCTTTCTTAGAGCTGTCAGCACCTGCAGCTCCAAAAACAGAGTTGAGAGAGCCAAGGGAAATCACAATGGAAAATACTGCATAGAAGCAATTTCTTCTTAAAATTGCTTATTTCTTTAAAACATGATTGTGGAAATAGTGGGCCACACGTCTTCCTTTTTGTCTCACCCCTTTTTTTTTCCTATGTAGACAGCACAGTTTTCCAGTTGTGATTCATGCTGTGTCTCTTACTGTTCACAGGAGAAACCTTCAGGTGAGAGACCCGGCAGTCTTTCTTACTTGAGCATCCACTTGTTATCAAGACTCTCTGTATTAAGGCACTACTTTTCCTCCTCTTATCTCCTGGAGGTAATGTGGTAATTTTCAGAAATACATTTTTTCTCTGATCTGTATATATTTATCCATCACTTTATGGCAAAAATCAAGCTGAGAAGACACACAGATGCTGCTTGGTTTTTTGTTTGTTTATTTATTTGTTTTGTGAAAAAAACTGGGGTTTTGGGCATCATAGTGTGAGGACAGGTCTCTGCTCCCTCTGTCTTCTGCCTTTGTTCCAGTACATCATACAAGTCACACACGTCAAGTGAGAGCAGGGTGCTATGCTGAGCCAGACTTGGGCACCAAATTAAACGCTGACAAATGGAGCCAAGACTTTTATCTGGCTCACATCTTGATTGTGTTCAGTGTATCAGCCACATGAGCCTCTACAGAGCTTGACTTATTGTCTGGTACATCCTAATTCTAGCTGGAGCTTTAGACACTCTTGTGCTTTGTTGATGCCCCTCTGGAGTCCTCAAAGCATGGTGCAGTGATCCTATGGCCGATGGGAAGCTGTGCTACAACTGCAGAGACCCAGTTTCCTTCATGTTCCTCTTAAGGCAATGAAAAATATCTGAAGTCCTGTGCGCTATGGGGATATTTTGTATCTTGCTTTGCTTCTCTGTAGGGAAATTCTTTTCAGGAAAGAAACCCTAAGGTTTCCTGAAGCTGCATCAACTTGAGGACGAACTGCTCTCACAATATGACACAGGTAGGATGGATGCTGCGGCACACTCTGACAGAAAAGTAAATCACTGAGGCATATTTTTCAGGCATTTAGTTGCTTCTGCAGTGGTTTTTTTTTTTTTTTTTTTTAATCTTCAGTATCTTCAGTAAATTTAATTTAAATTTACAATTTCATTGAAATTGGATATTTTTTAGAAATGTTCCTGTATATGGAGCTCTGTGTACTTGAAATGTGTGCAAGTTGCTACATATGAATGTTTTCTGCAGTCATTTCCTTGGAACTGTCACTATCCTTTTGGGGGAAAATATTTTCACAGCACACAGTGAATGTGAGGGACAAGCACCATCCCAGCCTGCCCTGCATCAGCGCATATTCACATACAGATGAGAACAAGTTCAGTGTACAACCGCATATGCTGGGTAGCACATGAGACAGCACACGTGAGGTCTGTGCCTCCACCCTGAAGCTCTAACAGGAGGATGTACTTGCAAGAGCAAGAAAACCCTGCAAAAGCACAGAGGGTGCCAGATGCTCGTGTACTCAAGCTTGCATACTGCTTTGCAATGGGTCTTCTCTGCACTTTCACTGCAAGCTTGTAGCTGCTTCAGAGAATAAACCACAGCAAATTTTCTGTGTCTGAATAGAGCTTGCAGTTTACAACTCTTTCCTCTCCGTTAGCATGCACCCGCTCTTCCATATGTTGTGATTCTTAAAGTAAGCCCAGGACCCTGACTACACACCTAGTGTTGTTATCGTGAAGATATGCATGGCTGTGAATATTTGAACTCTAAGATGAACTTTCTTGTGGCTTTCCAAGACTAGGATATCTCATTTGTACCTAAAAGTTTTGCTTTTCTTTTTTCGCTGCTAGACAGAACAAAACTTTCTTTCATCCTCTTATTATTTTACTAGTAAATCTACCAAAATTCTCTGCAAGTGATTCTTCTTATGTTGACTTTGGAGGGGGCCAGGAATAACAGTGCTGAGGTCAGAAGAGCTAGCTACTATCACATAAAATAATGTCCTCTTTCTCCTGGCTTTCTGCAACACCTGCAACAGTACAGTTTCAGTGTTGGCATGTCAGAAATAGGAATAATTTTTACTTTATATAAACGTACCAAAGCCGCTTCTTCATGCATTTATTTAGATTTATATGAAAAAGAAAAGACAGCATCTGAGGCTTTTGCCAAGTTGCTTGGTTTTCTATAGTCAGACAGACATACTGTGGAAATAACAGAGATTAATTTTTAACCTTGAATATTTTGATAGAACCTGGTGTAACTCCATTGTTGAGAAGAGATTATGTTCAAATGTGCTTGAAGACAGGCCTTAAGTCAAAACCAAAAATATTAGATGTTGATACATCTCAAAGCTTCAAGCTGTTTCTGACTTGAGGGGTCTTTTGCTGTTACTTTGGCTATATGTTAGACAGCTGAGCACACATGATTCTCTGGCCCATGTGGGTCTGTTTTATGCCTTCTAGAGTAGCAGTTAATGTCTCAAGTTGTAGGAAAACAGGAAAGTATGCAGTATAACATTCATTAACAACATTCAAAATATTCTCCAATATGCTCTGGATGCTAGATACACTGCAACTAAGTGATGATGGGAGGAAATGAATATTTATTTATTCTTTGAATTATTTTTCTGATTTTTTTTTTCCCCAAATGCAGCATTATAATAGCAGTGAGTGAGGTGAGGACAACACAAAGAGCAATAACATTTATTTTTTGCCTCATCCATACTTAGCATCTGGAATAAATGGAGAAGGATTCCAAAAGGTGGAAGAAGGCTGTGATGTTGGACTGCGTCTATATTGTTCTTCAGTCTGCTCAATAAGAGATCTCTTAAAAAATGAATTCAGCTGTAGTTCTGCTTTTATTTTCATTTGTTCAGAGCTCTGAAAAATCGAATAGTGGGAGTTAACACTGAGACTTAACATAAGCCTAGTATGCTAATATGTTAAATTTAAAAGAAAGTTAAATTACTGGATAATCACAACTAAAGCACATTGGATAATATATGCCCCCATCTGTGCATGTCAGATCGATCTTCAAGTGTGATTGCTTCAGATAATGCACATCGTGGCATTCGAAAGGTCACTCAGGGGATAAACTCACACAAACCTCGTCACAGTGAGGCACAGGCACCGAGTATTAGCAGATGCTTTTGTCAGGAGCAGGTCCTTCAGAGCAGAAATGTGAGGATATTCTCTTCTGTCTTCTGACTTCTCTAACTCCTCAGCTCTCTCTTCACTGGTGGTGGAGGAGAAAAAAAAAAAACACCCTTCCTGATCTCAAAAAATGTTTTAAGGCACAACTCATGTTTGTATCCTGCTTCAGGATATTCCCCAGAGATGTGTTTTGGTGCCCACCGAAGTCAGTTGCCGTGTCCTTATCCTCCAAGAGACAAGATTCAGGAGCAAAGGAGGACTAACTTTCTGGTGTTCAGCCACAGACAAGATCATTACAAGAAAAAAGAATGATTTTTTTTTTCCATTTTCAACTCAATTAGTTCTTATTTACATTTTTCTAGACAGCAAAACTTGCAGAGATGCCTGCAAACTCATTTCAAACACCCCAGTCCACCCAATCAGTCAATTGCAGACTTGTAAGTGGAAGGATATTGATAGAAGAAGAGAACAAACTTAAACAGGAAAAATAATCACCAGAAAGCAGCAAAGCTGCAGCAACTTTTTTTTCCCCTCTTTTTTTTTCTTTTTTTTTTTTTCCCTCTTGTATTCACTTGACATATCTGTGGATACGCTTCCTGGAAAAATAATGGAGCGTGTGCCTGAGGGGCAGAGCTTGGCCTTGGGTCTGAGCAAGCCTTAAGTTCCCTTTCTCCCTGCAGGAGTGCAAACTCCCTCCTCATGGAGCCATGACAGCAATCCTAGGGGGAAATGGGCTCATCCTCTTCCTCCTCCAGCCTCATCTATTCAGAACACCATTTGTCTTGTTGATTCCATTTAAGTGGAAGCCCTATAAGCCCTATTCTTCTGTTGGACAATAAATCCTCTTTACTTTTTCATCACTGCCTTTTTAGAGTGAATGCTGGGGCTGACTATTTGCAAAAGCATGGGCTGCAAAATTACTAAGGGAAGTGTATAAAGCAAAACAACTATTTTACTCTCTAATTAAACAAACTGTCCTGTCAATTTTCAGCAGCTGTATACCACTTTCATAGGTCTGAAAATAGGGAAAAAAAACAGACAAACAAACAAAATCAATATCACTTGTTTGCTTGATCTTCATGTATTATTCTTCCAGCTTTGGTGTTTTAAAATGTTCATTAATGACTTATGCTTTCTTCCATATGAACAAGCTTTATGTGGATTGTTTTCTACTAATTGTGGAGCAAAGAGGAAAGAGTTGCTTAAGGATTCCTTAAATACAGAAATCAGGTTTCACTTTACTGCAGTCCAAAAGATCTTTCTGTTCTTTCATTATGCCTGTCCCCTCCATAAAAAAAAAAAAAAAAAAAAAAAAAAAAAAAAAAAAACCCAAAAAAACCAAACACACACACAAGAAAAACATGTCCTTATTTTTAAACCTGAAACACGCAGCGTCCAGAATTTAATACAATCCAAAGACTACAATTGTTCTCACGATAATAATTGGACCGCATTGTTCTCACGTCAAATTTCTCTGTAGCTATTTACCTTCCTCTTTGTAAGCCAGGTTTTCTATTGTGCTATGTCAGTCGCGCGGAGCAAAGTGTCTGGAAAGCAGCCAGCCATCATCTGGGGGAGCTTTCATCCACTCCCCGCTACCTTTGCTATGCTCCAGCGCAGAAGTGAGTTATGGTGGCAGAGCCGGAGTCAGCAATCTCCTCTCACTACACAGGTGTAAGCTGCTGTTTGTGTGCTTTGCACTGTGCCAGGTAGTGGAAAAGGGCATGGGGGCTGGAATTTCACAGAGAGCAAGAAGGGGGTAAGCCTGTGTTTAATGAAACATGTCCTTCACAGGTTGAAAACAGGCTCTTAACATATGCCCAAAAATCAGGCCATGGAATAAACTTCTCAGGGAATGAGGAAACTTTTGCATTTCCCTGATTTCTTCCTCTCTTTTTTGAATCAGTGCTTGAATTTGGATGAGCAAATATTTGGGTGTGTAAATCCTTTCCAAGGGATGCTCTTAAAGAAAAAACTTACCCTTCCAGAAGATCTGTGCTACAACTCCGCAGATTTCTTGTTCCACCTCCAAAATAGCCAGAAATCTCATTCCCCTGACCCCAAATTTCTCACTAAGAGTTTGCCAAGATTCAATGACATCAAACATCCCATCAGCCCCTCCCCAGACACAGTCTGCCAGGTTGAGGTCCAGCAGCATAGCAAACTGCTCTCTTAAAAGGGGATTGGAGCCCTTGTTTCTAGCACCAGACAATGAAAAGATAGATGCACTGGAAAGAGCCAGAAGTTTTTCATACAAATTCTCGTGCATTCCCACATATCTTTGGTAATGGCTTTGCTATCTTTTCCCGCGAATGAAACACAATACGTTAACAGCTTTGTTCAGATTTGAGACCGTAGACTCTTTGTGTCTCCACAACAGCTGTTTCAAAGTGTTTTAAAGCACTGGGCTGGTGCCAACCCTCAGCATTTGTTTTGTTTCCAATACACCTTTATCACAGTTTTAACTGAAAAGCTGTTCAATATGGTTCTGCAAACAGCTCCTCATGACCTCAGACCAGCTACTCTAGAGGTTTAGTGGAAACACTGAACAGCAAGGAATTATACTCTGCCGATCTCTGCATTAAATGCTTTTGATAAAGAACAAAAACACTATGGAAAGAAGTTATTTGCGCCACTGTCCCATTTATCCTTTGTTCGAAAGACATGAGATAATAGCTTGTTCTGTGTAACTGTGATAGCAGCAGCTGTTTAACTTAGTGAGGCAATGCGAGTATCTGTTGATCTGCATGAATTAAAAAAAGATCACTCGCCAATACAATGAGTGTTTGGCTGCTCTAAAATCTGACCGCAGGATATTGTGGAGAATGATGGAATTTCAATGTAATGGCAAATTTTAACGAACACATTTTAATGACTTTGTCCAAGAAAAGCAAGTGTAAGGCGATTGAGTGACCGATACATTGCCACAAGGCTAAGAGTGTCTTGAAAAACTGTCTCCGTTATTTCATGCTGTTTAAGGATACAGAACAGTTCTGACTGTGCGATTGTTCTTCTGTACGTCATTAAAATCAGGAACTAAATAGTCATTTTTCTTTGTAGATGCCTAGGTGCAGATAAAGAGTGAAATACGAGAAGATGCGGCATTTCGGCTGTTATTGTCAACAGGTACTGTGTTCAAGCTGTTGGAAATGGGTCTTGTTGGCACACATCCCAAGCTGCTAAAAGAGAAGCTTCTACCTTATGCGCTGCAGCAGCCTAAGATGTATTTTAGATGGGAATGTTTAAAGGCTGGCAGTAAAAGTAACCAGCGCTAATTGCACAGTGCAGTTTGCCAAGGCTGCAGGGAAACTCCCAGGGCATGTTACAGCAAATGCCATCAAGATAATTAATCACTGACTGGATTGCAAGCACAAATAAGGTAACTTTGTGCTATGTTAATAATACCATTTGCTGGAGGTAAAATGCCCGTCTGTTTGATGCTCTTTGTTTTTTGTGGAAAATAATGTATATCGACATTATTTGTGGAAAATAAGATGCAAACTTACACCATAAAGAAACAGACTCATAAAGAGGTCAGTGTTTCTATGTTCTTAGACCGTCTCTGCAGCGTAAGTGTCACTTCACTTTTTCAGCTTCTTCCAGACAACTTTTGGTTTCCTTTTGGCAATCTCAGACAGAACCCCCTTAGATCTTCCAGGTGCGCTCTCCTCCACACGAATCTTCCCAAAGGGTGCATATCACACATAGCTGCTTTTCTGATGCAAATAACAGTGTGTGAAAACTGCCTACGGAGGTAAGTAAAAAAGCCCCAAACAAACTCCGACCCTGGCAAGTCTCTGGGAAGGTGTCAGTTTAGCTTTGCTGCTGCTGCTGCCAAGGAATGTAGTCTGGTGGTAGGACAAAGCTCTCCAATCCTTTGCCTGGTGGTGTGTGGGCAAATCACTTCATTGATCTTTGCCTGAGTTTCTTTATTTGTAAAACTGAAGTAGCAGGTCTGATTCACGCAGCAGATGAGCAACACAATGAATCCTTTGGTCATTATTGAAGGGACAGCAACAGAACTGCTGAGCGCTAGTAGCTTGAAGTAATTATCTTGGAGGAATTAGTCATTCCTCCAAAGTTTAATTTAATCACTGTGAAAAATCCACAATAATAGAAGCAGAGAAGTGATAAATATATATATATATATAAAAATGAAAAAGAAGATGATGCTAACTGCTTCTTACGAACTGTACTGACTAATCCATGGTAATCTTCTTTTCAATTGATTTATGTAACCTTCGTCTCATCATTGATTCATCATATTGGTAGTTTATTGATGTCTTCTCTACACCTTGTATGAATCAGACCATAAATCAGGTCTCTTTTGCTTATTTATGTGTGTACCATTTTCTATGGCACTTTATGAAGAATAGTATTGTTCAGCACTGATTATACTTTGTTTTTGGGGTTTTTTTTTTTGTTACAGTGAGTAATGTTTTACTTTATCTACAGATTAATCTAATTGTTTTGTCTTGGTGTTTATGACTTTGGAAGTCTGTAATGTGTGTAATCCCTTTAACGGTCTCAAATAAAGTAAAGGAAAATAGCCTCATTCTATTCTTTACAAAAGCCACTGATGAGTAAATAGTACAATAACTGAAGAGTAACCAGGTAATTATCATTAGAAACAAAAAGAGGCTGATCAATTTTATCATTTGTGGTTATCATTATTTCCCTCCAGCTCCCTTCACTGTCATTTTACCCTTTCTGTTCCCAGAGTGACATCCTCTAGAGTGTTAAAAAAGAAAAAGAAAGGGGTAGCAGATAGACAACAGAGAAGACAAAATTGTGCTTAATGACCTCATCTCTACTATCTGATTAAGTCCATTTGTCTATTTTTTTACGCCATTCTCATGCAATGAAATATGTTAATTTCCAAGTCTGTTATCTTTGTGTTGCCTTTTACATGTCTTTGCTCTCCTAGTTTGAGAATCAGGCAAACTGAAGCACTTGGATTTGCATCAAGTTTAAATGACAGCAAGTGGATTTTTCTGCCTTTGGAGGAAACTTCTATTACTCAAGATTGCAAGACTGAATGTTTTCTTTTCATGGAAAAGCTGCTTCTTTTGAATTTTTGTTTGTGCCCCTCTTGTAGCATCTTCTATAATCCTATTATCTCCTGGTACTTGCACTGAAGCAGCAACTTATGATACTCAGGCAAGCACTGGACACACTCCCATTTATAATGCAATCAAGAGAGATGAAAACAGTAAGAGCATCTGTTGGCATTACCAGGGATAGGATTGTGGTGGAATCACTCACCATTGGCTGCACTGAGAAGTATGCTGGGAACTTCCAATATATACCCTGCAAGGGCTTCTTGGACTACATAGCATGGGGAGCCTTGGATCCTCAGATGTTTTACCTACGTGTTGGCTCTGACCAGTTCATCTTGCTCAAACTTTTTAGAAATTGCTTGAGGTAACTACAGTGCCTTAAACACACAAACATTACCCCATCAATGTACCCACCTCCTCATCTCTTGTTTCTAATAACTGTGAGCTGTTTCTCCTAAGCTGTGATCAAAGCTATCAGGCTGCCTGGCAGCTTTGCTGCTGTGGTTATCCAGGGATAGCTCCTACCTCTCCACAGCCATTTGTGAAGACCTGTACTTGATCTTTGTTAATGGATTACCCAAAGTATGGGGAGGCAGAAAAGGCTGGGAGCACTTATAACTTCAGGTCTATTCTGTTCGAACTCTATTCTGGCTAAAGCAGAGACCAGATCTGAAGATCCCATGTAGTGACACCTCCAGTTCTACAGTTATCTCACATGTAACCTGCTCAAGGATATCTCACGTGTAACCTGCAGGATCATCAGGTGTGTTTGTGCATTGACTGTCCTATCAGATAGTCAATATGAGGACAGATCTGTTCCTGCTTAGCCCAGCACGTGTGCTAGCTGTAATGGAACATGAGCTAGTCCTTAGCTATGGCAAACTTTTTCCTAAGTGCAGTCATCACGGCAATGTTATTTATAGAGTTTTTCACCTGCGTGTGACAAAACAATTCACTGATAAAGACAGCGAGCCCTATTTAACAGACGCAAAGAAAGATGGCACAAAAGACTCTCAGTGAAGGTGACCACATCTGTTTTTAGGCCAAACTGTAGTTTACTCTTTCCAGTAGCCAGAGATGGCCACGACAGTGCTGCTCTGGCACAATATAAGCTCTATAGTCTGATCCCAAGCCAGTTGGAAATGGATGAAAAAAATGAATTCAACGGCTGTGAACAAGCTGGAAAGGGGAGGAAATTACCCTACGTGCAGCTGTAGCTCATTTCATGAGGGAGGACAGAGCTATGGGATGGTGGCATTCCTCTGTGACAGATAGCCTCAACACTGCAGCAATGTTTGTTTTCCTACATCAATATAAAACTTACCCTTCCACTTAGAGAAGGAAATGGACATTGCCTGCAGGCTGACTTGAAATCCATAGTTTTCCATTGCTTTTCTATTGCATGGGAGACAAAGATGACCACATAGTATTATATGTCCTCATTTATATGTGCTGCTTGCAAAAGGAAGGACATATACCCACAGCTCTGTCTTGAAGTCTTTCTGCTCACTGGAATAATCTGCATGATGAAAAAAAGGTTCAGTGTTTTTGTTCAATGGTGACAAATTACTATCAAGTTTAATTAAAGACTAGAGCATTCAATGCATTTTTGGTGTAGTCAATGAATCGACCATATCTAGCTAAGTATCACAGAGTTCATGGTTGTTATTAGACTGTCACAGTATTCCTGTTAGACCTATATGTGTACAACACAGCAGCAGGGATGAACAAGAGCACAAAATGTCTCTCAAATATGTGTCCTCTTACTTTTCCTGCGCTTGTGAAAGAAGCAGGTATCTGTGCAATGCCTGCATATCACACTGTAATTCTGAAAAAAGAAGCAATTTGGGTTCCATTTTTTCTGCTGCTGATAAGGTATAATTAGCCTGTGTTGTTACAGCAGCAAGACAGCATTGAGAGTCGACACTCTAGTAGGATCCCAGAAAGATTAAAGTTTTGAGTGGGAAATGAGAATATCTCCAATTTCAGAAGATAGGAAACACATGTATGTATATACCTGCTAAGAGGGAGAGAAATTCCCCAGCTTTCACTGGTATGTGTTAAGCGAATATGTTTCCGCAAACAGATTATGCTCCAAAGTGATTTCTATCTGCTTCTAAGATAGTCAATGTCACTTACAGTAAAAAATGGTGCATGGGAGGGTGAATATAATGTAAAAAAAAAAAAAAAAAAAAAAAAAAAAAGTGCCTTTAATTCTAATGAGCTTAAACTTAAAATATAGGCAGAAAAAAAATGGGCTGGGAATGCATTATTATCTGCCAGTATAATGGCTCTGGTTGTAGACTAACTAAGCAGTCAATTCACACAAGCTCCTTACTGGAAATCCCAAAGGAGATGTTACCACTTGGAAAGCTGGAGACAGAACCACAGCCTGGTCACCCCAAGTCTCTAGAGAAGAGATACCTCTGCAAGAGGCTGCTCTGCTTGCCTCAGTAGCAGGCACATCCACACACAGGTATAGGTAAAGAGGCAGAGGAGACGGAAGGAGGAAAGGGAGTGGGAAATTGAAAAGAGGCAAGGATGGTGCAGGTACGACCTGACAAGAAGAGTTCGGATTACTTGGTGTATGGAGGATGCTTGATGGTCCAAGCGAGGAGGCCCAGTGTGAGAGTTCCTGGTTAATCACTGAGCTTGCTGTTAAAGCTAGAGTGTGTGAGCTTTTTTGCAGCAGCAGCAGCAGCGCCTCTGTGCCTTCATCTCCCCGCTCCTTGTAATTGTGTTGTCAGACTAGCTCTCTCACTGAAGTATCCAAGTGTCAAACAGGGAGACTGCAAACTCACCCAGACTTCTCACTAGACATTGCTTGAGACATCAACTGTTGACATCTCGATTTTTTTTTCTTTTTCTTTCTTTTAAATCATAGGTGGATACATAGTTCTGCAAGAAAGTATGTGTCGCCATATGCTGTGTGCAGTGTCTGTTTTGACTTAGTTTCATTCATTCTGTTTTTGCAGTAGAAGGGCTCTAGCTGATGATGCCTTATACGCTGGCTCCTGAAAGCTTTAGTCTGTGGAGTGGTACACAACTAATATCCTCAGGACTAAGCCTTTGAAGAAGAAAACCCTTTAGTATCAGGTGGCATTAAAAATGCAAGTATACCAAAACTAAATACTATTTTTTATTTTCTCATGCCAAATGCAGAGCAGGAATACATTCTGGTAGCAGCCGTGGGACATCAGGATTGTCCCACAGAGCTATGACCCAGCAATAGAACTTCCTTCCTGTGAGGGTGCCAGAGCCCTGGCACAGGCTGCCCAGAGAGGCTGTGGAGTCTCCTTCTCTGGAGATCTTCCAAACCTGCTTGGACACCACCCTGTGCCACATGCTCTAGGAGATCCTGCGTGTGCAGGGGGGTTGGAGTAGGTGACCTCTAGAGGTCCCTTCCAACCTCAACCATTTTGTGAGTCTGCTATTCTGTAATAGAGAGCAGGAAGCCGATGCAGCTGAGTGCTGATGGTGTCTGTGTTTCTCAAGGTGAGACAAAGTCTTATCCTATCTAAAATATGTCTCAGCAATGTATCTTGTATGTGTGTGATCTCTACAAGGTTGGCTAAAATTTGTTCAGAAATCCATGATCATCTTTCTTTCTTTAGAAAATTTTAAGGAGCGCATGGGTCAGTCAAAATTAATACCGGTTTAGCTCTAAATATAGACTGCAATCGCTGTTAAGATCCTTTCTATTATGAGCAATTGCCTTGACATTCAAATCTATTTTAACCACATCCTTCTCTTATATAACCATCAATTGATTTAAGATTCAAATCTTTCGTAGCTCATTGCCAGTAAAGTGAAATATATAATGTACCCTGACTTTTCTTCTCTGAAGTATTTATCCTCTGAAGTATTCATTATAAAGCATTAGTCACTGTGGATTACTTCACATATATCAAATCATTATCACATGACTCTCAAAGCTAACAACATTCTCCAAACTCCTCAAAGACGATATACCAATTTTCTAAGAACATAATTACAACAGAATTCTCTGTCCTCTGTTTTTAATGTAGAAATTCAGCCCTGTGTAGACAGACACTGCCAGGCAACAGATCAGACATTTACTCCAGCACTGCACTTTGCCAAGCTGATTGGGGTTGACCATTACATTTTAGCTGCCACTTCTACAGTGTTTCATCATAGGTTAACAGTGACAAACCAGTGACAGGTACCTCACGGTGGCTTGAAAAATAGGCTTGGTGAGGTTGGTTCTTTCTGATGTGAGAGTTGTGGCCAGTTAATTTGGTCCTTTTTTTTTCTCTCTCTCTATCTCATTTTCCTTTTAGTGATCATAAAGGGCTTCCTCTATCTGCATCAGATTCTCTTGCAGCTAATTGAATCCCTCTGTTGTTGGCAGTATATGACATGGCTCCTTATAATTTAGAAATCTAATCTTTGAGGTGACAGAACAGTGTCATTACTGTTAAACAAAAATTGGAGGACAGTCATGATTTAAACAAACACTTTTGTCTGCTGCCAAAAAATATCAAGAACATGAAATATGAATTCTCAGTCAGAAGATGACTGGAAAGGATGTTTGTGGGGTTTGGACTGCTTTCTCTCTGAAAACTGGGAGTGGAAATGAATTAAGAATTGCATTTAAATAAATCACAAATTTGTAGTTCTTTATTTAAAATGCAGTCCAAATAATCTGATATTTAAAAATAGGATCTTGCATGACATACCTTACTACATAATTTATGAGACACAAAGAAAGAAGTCCCATGACTAAGTGGTCTAAAAATAAACTAATTTTTGCCAGTTTTGGTGAGCCAGGTAAGGAGATTAAGGGAAGATTTTGTACACAAGTAAAAGTTAGGCAGAATATCAGCTGTATTAACTTCCAACTGATATTCACAAGGAAATTAACAAGGCTATGAACAAGTGTGCTGTCAAGCAGATTTGGGGGATATGGGATTTTTGTCCCACATTCAAGGGTAATGAAAACAGACTCTCAAGGTAAGTTTAACTTCTACCTTCAGTAACTTCAAATGCTAAGGCAAGCATGGAGAGTAGTAAGAAACCATCATTTCATTTTGTGTTCATGGCAACTTGCCCTAATGATTATCTGCTGCCATAGAAATAAGATACATATGCTACAGCTGCCTGGAAAGGTAGACCTTTCATTATTTCAACAGTTCAGCTTAGGATACAAAAATATAAACTTAGAATAGAAGACTAAGTAAACTGGACTGTTCAGAAAGATGTTACTTGTGTTTTTAACTGACATTAACCTTCTACAGATGGGTTGTCCTCAGATGCCAGTCTATCAGCAACTCTGACCTGAAGAGTGCTAACAGGGGTAATATCCAAGCTAAACGTACACTCAGAATCTGGCTGGGATGTCACATTGACGAGGAACCTACAGCTACTTCCTGGTCTGCCAAAAATTTATATGCAGAAAAAGTCCAGAGACCAGCAATGGATTTCAGTGGGACTCATACGCCTACTATTTCAGATCCTAGCTCTGACGTGTCCACCTCCCTTGCAGACACATTAGAAGAATTAGTGTGAGGTATCATCGTGACTGTGCTTGAATATTGAATTCAAGAGAGACTTCCCAAAATTAAGATGAGGTACCAATGAGAATTCCAGCAAAACTGATTAAATTCTGATAACAAAAAAAAAAAAAAAGGGCTTCTTATTTCCAAAATCACTTCTGATGAAGAATTTGATGACGCATCTGCTCTGTTTCGTAATTTAGGCCAAAAAGATCCTAGCTCTTATTTCTTCAAAGAATAGGCATTTTTGGTCTTTATTCTGTATCCACATTTCATCTTTGAATGGACTTGTAGGTAACTAAATGCTTGGTTTGCTCAGCAAAATGCCTTTTTAACTGTATTCAGATGTCTCAGCAAAATGCTAACACATTTGTCCAGATAATCAGAGAACAAGATGGGTTATTTCATTCCCATTATTCCCATATTTTATCACAGAGACTTTCAATTATCTACTTTAAAATATATACTCCAAGTCCCGGAAAAAATTGGTCTCAGGAACCATTATACTACCATGTATTTCTTTCCTACTATGTCTACAAGCCTCCTTCCAACACCGGCTACCAGTTTTGTGCAAGGAGATGTGGTCAGTATGGCTCCATGCCTGATAAAATCCAGAGCTTGAAGGTCTGGGGATTTTCATTTTGCCTGCACTGGTGATCAGAGCTCTCTGAGTGTGAGGATTAGGAAAGATGAGCAGATTTCTGTTTCCTTCCCAGAGCTCAGGGAGTGAAGAGTTGCTCCAAGAATTCAGGTTGGGCTCATCTTCAGAGAAAACTCCTGGCTTTTCAAGTGTCATCAAAGCTTTCTCCACTCCATCCCTTATTCTTTGTGCTTCACTGAATGGGCAATTAAAAGACCATTATAGTTTGCTGCTGGGGACTGAAATAGAACAAAATATGAAGTTAAAATTCAAAATGAGCACAGACTGTCATTGGACTGCGGAGAAGGCAGCAAGAGCTGAATGTGGCCAAGACTTATGGGGTGAGAGAGAGGGGCTGCAGCCCCACCAAGGAGGAACTTTCCCTGCTGAGGGAAAGTGCTGTCATTTCTGTGGTGCTGATTGTGTCTCCTCTGCAGCTGCTTCGGCTGCAGCTTTATTCAAGTTTGTGTCAGTCGGCGCCTCCATGAGAAAAGAGATGAGCTTTGCTGGCAGTTACCTTTGCTTCTGACGGGCCTGAACGCAGGCTTTCTTTTCTGGTCCTTTTTACAGAGACTTTGTAGAAGGCAATTGCCTTGCTTGAGTTTCTGTTTCTACAACACAACTTAAAGGACTGCAAATATTTTCAGTCGTTTTCAGATGAAATCACTAAATTTGTAAAAGGCATGTTTGATATCTCAGTAGAGGAAAGCTGAAGTAGTGTTGATTTGAGTTTATGTACAATTGACATGTAGGTATAATACATACGTATCTTCTGCTATATGTAGAAGTGAAGTGCTTGTGGCCTCATATTAATGAAAAGAGTGATGTGTTTGGATTTCAAGGGAGTTTCCCAAGCTGGAAAATGCCAGGGACCGTATTAAATCATGTTGATGCATAATAATATTTTGTGGTATATTTTGGAGCCACAGATTTCTCACTGACTGCCAGAAATTCCTGAGGGCTTTTCCACATATGAAGCTATACTATTTGACTGTCACCCTGCATGTGCTAACATTGTGTTAGCATTATGAAACTGCCTCAACTGGAACAGTGTCTCCCAAAAAAGAAAAGGCTTATTTATTGTGCTGTTAAGACAGCATTTTTCTAATGTTAGAATAATTCTCAGTAGAAATTGTCAGGGCAGAACCAAAACAAGCCATTCTGAAAATGCTGGAACTGATGAACTTAATTTTCAAAGGATTTATGTCCTACTTCCATATACCACCCTCGCTATAAGGACTTTAACTCCTTGCAGGCTTCCCTCAGCCTCATGGTCTCTATTCCTCCCAGTACCTCCCGGTCTTTCATCCACATCCACACGCTTGGATACTGAGCTAAGGTGAACCAACCATCTGGGCCAAAAGAGCTGCTGACCTTCCTTCAGTGGAGGCTCTCAGTAGATTCTTCTTTTTATTTCACTTGATTTCACCAGCTGGTGATTTTCACTAAATCTGTATATACTTCATATTCATGAGATTATTACCATTTCGCTATACCATGTTTGCAGTAGGCCAATGGACTCAGGAGGAAGACAAAACTACTGCATATACCTCATCTTTGAAGGAAATCTGGATGAAAAATAACTCTTCACAGCAATAAAATGTTATGGTATAGATCAGGCTTCAGGCTACTTCAGGCTACTTGTTGAAAGTACAGTTTTTTCACTCTTTCATAATTAGTATTACCTTTCTAATATCTTAAATATTCAGGGTGAATTCACTTTTTTTTTCTTAATAGCACTATCATCTTGCCCATTTTACTTTAGGACAGAGCCTTCTGAAAATGTCCCCATCCTGAAAAAAAAGGTTTATGTGTTGCCTTTTTTCCATCATTTTTATTTGTGAATTCCTTTTTTTCTTTTTGCATTAGAGTAAATAAATATGGAAGGATTGCAAATGCAAAGAGATTAGAATTTGGCACTATATAAACAATGAAAATCTTTTTCTTGTAATTAAAAGCACTGTAGAAAACTTTTCTGTATGATACTGTTAAGAACAGTGCTTTTGTCTAGGCTTCTTTGGTGCCTTTATATGATTTGAATCCCTTACCTGCAGTTATTCAGATTTTTCCTCTAAAAACAAAAGTCACAATACATTCATTTTTTTCTAAGTCGTTTGAAGAGGTCACTTGAAGTTCTGAAAAAGCAAGTACACTTTCAGGCCACAAAGAGCACTGCGTTTTTTTTATATTGTCACAAAATATCTGTTCTGAGTTTGCTTGCACGTTTTTAAGCTTCGAGGATGTAAGCTAAATGTGGATACCTGCTTGTTTATGTTACTAAGCCAGAATGGGTAAGAGAGAGGTGCACATGGGCTCCCAGTGGACACGCACCTGCTTTAAGTGAAGCATTGGCAAGATAGGGTTATGCACAGTCCAGCAGCACAGTACTCCACTGCCTGGAATATCTGTGTATCCTTTCTGTGGCAGAGGTATACCAAATATTTTTCTTTGTTTCTCTATCTTTTATAAGGACAGGGAGATTTGCTGATTTTTGCTGTTATTGGCCTGGACTAAAATATCCAGTAAGACTTTCATCACTTTTTCTTGGATCCTTTCTTCAGCTTGTCAACTGTCTCTTTTAGCCCCCCTCTCCTATCTCTTCCCATTCACATATGATCCTCCCTCACTTGTCTAGCTCTCAGTCGAGCATAGCAGGGCCAGCTGGTTTCATCCTTTCTGCAAACAAAGGTACCAGACACTGCTTAATGACATCCTGCCTGCGCCAGCTCGGCTCCCTGTGTCAGCTGAGCAGGCTGTGGCCCACCTTTCCTCCCATATTTAAACACTGTGTTTACTGGGGATTAAAATTTGTGAATTAGTGGGGATGGGGGAGCGGGAGGAGGAGGTTGATCTGGGTCCAAAGGGAATCAACATTGTCTCTTAGAAAAAGTCAGTGTCTGCTTCACAGACTGACCATCTGGAACACTACATCACACATCAGCTACAAAAACAGAAAGAGAAAGCAAAGAAAAATAACAAAAATGCAAAAAAAAAAAAAAAAGAACTGTTTTGGATGCTCGTTTCCAGTGAACCTCATTAACCAGAGCAACTGGCATATATAGTTTTGAGGACTGTGAAAAAGGAGGACAATTGCAGAGTTCCACTCCTATCTGTAAATAAATTTCATTTGAATGTGCAGGCACCTCCTCTTTCCTTCCTCATTCTCTCTTTGTTTTGAAGTTCTTCCCAAAGGCCATCATGTCAAGAGTAAGAAATATGCCTTTAAACAGAAAATACTGGAACTACATTGAGTTTGATAACTACTGCAGAGCTCCTGGTTCTACCTTAGCACGTGGAACGGAGAATAGTCATTTAAGAACATCAGAATTTTCTTGTATTTCACATCTGGTGTTTATCATAGATATGAGTTTGATGACAGACTTGCAGGACAGCTTGAACGGGACACTCAGATTTCAATCTATGTGGAATTCTGCATTTGGAAAGCAATTGAGCAATGCATTCACTTTTTCAAATAATATTAAAATCCTGCTATTACCAGCACTAATTCAAGAGGATATTCAACAGCACACTCCGAAGCTAAACATTTTATATCTGCAGGAACCAAGTATTTCACTTGGTTCAAAGAAATGTTGCTGAGGACATGTCTGACCTACTAATGTGTTTCAACACAGCATATCTTCAGACACAGGGAAGTTTCAGAGAAGTAGAGAAAAAAATTCAATGTTATCCCAAGCTACAAAAGAGGTTTTCATAATCTTGGGCAAAATAATGAAACACTCTGTGCAGCACTCTAATAGTAATGAATTTCCGTGTTATACCATTACTCATGCCAATAAAATGATTTTATGAAAGGCAAGTATTATCCAGCAAACTTTAAAACTGTGATGAGAGTGTAATTTTGATCGCAAAACCCAACTTTGTGATAGTGTATATTCTTACACAAGAACACGTTAACTTATATGAGATTCTTATTACTATAGACGAACTATATCAAAATAGGTGGTTCTATATATTTAAAGTCTCTACTTGTCAACTTCAAAAAATAACTGCAATTATTATATCATTTCCCAGGTTGAATATTTTCAATATTCCTTATGGAAGAAAACATAAAAGCATTATTTTTAAAGTTTGCAAGCCATGGTAGTAAGCTCTCACTATGTCCAGTCGCTGCAACTACTGCTTTTTTTTAATGCTTTTCTTCATAGGAAAACTTGTTAGGCTTTCCTCACACTCTCTCCCAGGTCTAACTGGAAGGCTGTTCCAAGAAACAAGTTACTCAGATAGTTAAGAATATTGTAATTCTCAGATGACATTTATTTATGACTAGTACATAGCATTTTCGGTTTTTTCCTTCTAGGCTAATGTTTCTCTTAAGAAATAACTCTTCTGCTCTCCCTCAGGGTATTTAAAGGCCAAGTACTTCCCACTCAGGCTTGATCTCCTATCATTTAGAGACCTCTCTTGAACCTTTTCTATTCTGAGCTCCCTCTTCTTGAGGGACACAAAATTCTCTGGGAGATTTCACAGACACTTACTGCTATAAACTACCTACATGCCAACAACAGATTTTAATACATAGCATATGCCTGGAAGCAAGGTGTATTTTTTACAGAGGTAAGAAGTGGTGAGGCTTCCTCCTCTCTTTGGGGATGAGGAAGTGATGCTGGGTGATGGCTTTGTGCATGGGTAGGAAGAGAATGCAGGAACAGGAGCAGAGGCTAGTGTGACAAGTGTGGGAGATACAACCAACAGGTGGAACTTCTTGGGAGAATTCTTTAAAGATAGCTTTATCTTGATTAAAGTAGGTAGCGGTGCAGGGGCTGCAAATCATGAGTTTGCTTGTAGACGTTTGGCTTTACTTGGGTCCATGATGGTCATCATAAGTCTTTAAACTTCACTCTTTAATAAAAGCATTTAGACTCCCCCTCTCGGCCTCCCTTCTCCCTCCCTCTCTCCTGCACTGATTTTTGTATCAACAGGAGTGATGTTTGCCTCATGGCAGGGAGGCTTAGTTGTGGTTGTAGTAATAATGTACTGCTTAGGTCTGGTTTTCATCCACTTAATATTGGTGGAAAATCCCTCCCTTGGCCATACCATCTATGTTTACATTGAAATCTGCCTTTGTCTCTCCCCCTCTCTTGCACCTTTCACACTACCCTTCTGCATTTTTCACCCTGCCTGCTCTGTGTTTCACCCTCATTTTTCTTTTCTTCCTTCTTTTTTCCTACAACTGATCCCCAGAGGAGGAGGAACTCAATAACGTTTGAACCTAAATCCATCTCTCAGATGCACGATTTGTAAGAGGCTTCCAAAATGACAAAAGTAAGCTCATCTATCCTCAAGCACAATTACCAGACAGTATAATCAGACCAATTTTCATAAAGTGTTGGCAGCAGGTATATGCCTGCAGGGTGAGAAAGGGAAGTGCTCTCCATACAAATTACGAGGTTAAACAGTAAAAAGGAACTCAAAGACTTTTTGTCTTGAGCCGAGAAAGTGGATTTGGGTTGCAAAGTGTTGAGGGGAGAATCTGAAATGGCCTAAGGGAGAGGAGAAAAGTCCACCTCTGAGCAGAGGAACTGATCTGCTTGGGAAGTGCAGGCGGGGAAGAGGCAGCCTGCCTCCTGCCCGCCTCTGCCAACACGCACCCAGCAGCAGCCTCGAGGTGCACAGCAAGCCGGATCACGTCAGGCAGGCAGGCTGGCCAGCTGCCATGCAGGCACATGACTCACTGATGCACCTGGATATCAGGAAATTGCTGACCTGTGGCAAAATGCAATTATTAGCAGTTTGTGCATCGAGGGAAAAAACAAACAGGCCAATTCCAAGGCTCTTTTTTCACAGTTACCTGTCTTTGTTAATGATATCACTCTCATGTTGAGTTATCGACTAGCACTCTTTGCTAGATGCTATCAGAAAGGCAAAATTGGCTGTCAAACACAATGAAGTTAAGAGTTTTGGCTACTGTACTTAACATCTATAATTCAACCTAAATATAACATTTATCTGGAAGAACTCAGAGGAGTAAAAAGTCTTATTTAATGCTTGATTTTCCCTACAGAAACAAACAAACAAAAGAACAGTAGAACTATCTATTTTTGTCATATTAAAAGTTTTGTTTAAAGTTGGTTTTTCATTTTTTTTATGTTGTCTTTACTGTCTGTTTTCACTGAAGGACAAGAAACTTCAATATCCATTCCCTGAATAAATAGAAGATTATATAAATTGTTACATACTTTATTTTCTGATCCAGTCATCCCTATTTACTGATAGCTACCTTGCTCAGAAATTGTGTTATGAACAGGAGTATGGATGGCATAGAGAAAATGACTCAATACACTTTAAAAGCAAATAAGACTTTGACCATTGATTTTCCTTTCAGCAATATTATTTAACAAACATCCCCATAAAGCATTCAACAATACAACAGAGGAATTTTCAGATAGTTTTCCTCCTCACTGTTATATCTTTCCTACATAAAATATAAATATAAATGATTTGTTGAATCACTCTATAGAAGCTCTGCAATGAATTATTTTACACCTGTTGATTTTGCTTCTTGGGAGTCTGCATAGGTAATAGATTTGCCTTGTTAGGAAAGAGAATATGGAAGAAGTTAGTGTGAAAGTTCTGCAGCAGAAAAAAATATGGGTAATCAAAGCTACGGGATCTTTAAGGAAAACAAAATGTATACACTGAAAGTCATATCTGTCTTCCTATAGATTATCAGCAGGAAATCCTTCCTGCCTACCAGCCTTGGAGCTCCCTTAGAAGTATAAGACATATAAGTTCATGGCTTTTGTCCTTCCTGAGATGGTCAAATAGCTCCAGTTCATGTCAATGGGTCTGTGTTCATTAGAACAGAGCTATAACCAAAATGACATGACTTTAAAGGCTTTATAAACACATCAGCTGTTGCTAGACAGTGTTCTTTGCCCAGGACAGGGCAGTATCAGGGATGTTTTCCACAGCACATAGTCATCTTATAGGGCTGGCTCTAGTCATATATGCCATGGACAGCTGTCTCAAGCAACTCAGTGCCTGTCACTGTGTTGTTGACCCTGTTTCTGATAAAAACCTGGAAATTCAGGCTTTCTGTTGCTGCTTCTGGCAGGAGTTATACCTGGGGAGTTGGTAGGAGGAGCACTTGTATCCTTAATGTTTGAAAAACCTTTTACCTCCTCCACTAAGCACCTCCTAAGTCATCTCATCCTACAAAACTCCTGTTTTTCCTCTGTACCCTTCTCTTATCCATGGCAGGATGCCCCAGTCTCTCATTTTGGGATTTAGAAAAGTCTGTTTTCTCTTTACTGCTAAGAAGCCTGGAGTGATCAGTTTTTCTTAAACTGCAATGTAAAGGTCGTTTCACAGTTTATTTTAAAGATAAGGGGGGTTTGTTCATTTATTTTTTCTATCAATGCTACAAATGTTCTCTATTATTAGAGCTGAACATAGGTCCAATTTATAGGGTACTCTGTTGAATGACACCTTAACTTGAAGTTAAGCAGGAAAAAGTTTGCCTTTCACAAATACAGTTCAGCTTCACAGAGACAGACACCTCCATCACGCTAGAATTACTCTTTTATCAGTAAAATGATTTGAAAGCTCCCCAACAAGAGAAGTACTGAGTCCATCTATCTCAATTTCAAACAGTGATGATTGGTCACACCCTGTACCTCTTATCATACTCCTATCACTTGAGTTTTTGGGACTGTTGCGACAGAGGCAAGGAAGTGTCTGTATCCACAACATGCAGTTCACATGCTCTTTTGGCTCTACTGCATCAGTAGATGGATAGTAGGTATTATCACTAATGCACTTGTTGTCTTTTCTTCTATTGCATCCACTACAATTCTTTTGAAGGTAAAAGTGACACACCTGGTTTTTTAAGGTAAACAGAGAGTAACAGTTCTGCTAGCACTTAACGCTTGGCAGAAATAATAAAAGAAAAAGATAGGAAAAAAGGTCAGAAAAAGAGGTTATATTTTTTAATTTCTTTTCCTTAAACAATTGATATGTCTGTAAATGCAGTCATGCACATCAGCTCTATAGAGCGTGCGTGTGTGATAATTTAGATTTTTACTTGTTTTCTCTGTTATCTTTCAGTGCTCCTAAATTTTTGATATGATTGTTCATCCTTAGAATCTAACTGTTAAAACACTTTTCAACACTTTCTGTTTTCTTTTTCTTTTTTCCTGCTTCTGATTATTTTTTAATAGAGAGACAGAGCTATTTTGACACATTATTTTAAGGATTTACTGCAAGGGTGTTAGACATCCCATAGACAGGAATCTGCTAATACCAGGTCACCAAACCATCTGTAATGACATGGTATTTTAGAAAGAAACTGGCCACAGTCTAGCTCAAAACCATTTAAAATATTCTCATCAAAATATTTTCCACACTTACTTTCCAGATGATTGTAGCAATGTTTGCCACATCTTACACATTTTATGATTCTATTTTTTACCATTATGTTACAAAGATAAAACCCACAATTCAAACTCTGAGGGGGCTTTGTGATGAACTGTGTTTTAGAAGGAGATTGTGTAGCTAAGTAGACTGGCAATAGTGCCATGGAACCTTTTATTTCGAGGATGCTGGTTTGAATCCAGCTCAGAAAATTGCTGTTGTTCAATGCCTATAAAATTATCTGTGTGAAAGCAGATTAATCTCAGCAGACAAATATGTTCATCACAAAAAAACCCTACGATTGTCACTAATTGGTGCATTTGTTGGAAATTTCAGGAGACTGAACAAAACATGAATAGGATTGGGTGATCTCCCCACCTGCATCGATGTGAATCAAAACTGTGGAAACAAAGCCATTATTTCTGTTTGTGTTTGATGCATGGGCAAAATAGTCTATAAATTCAACAGCTTTTATAAAGGCACTTCACCTGTATAACAATGGAAATAAAATGTGATTTTGTTTTCATTCTATTGTAGAGGTCAGATCTCCATTAATTATTCAGACATAGGTCTTAATTATATCTATGGGAGTTTCATTTGAGTGATGAGATAAGAAAGAATTCCAAAGAGCTCCAGATTTGTTTGTAAAACTATTTTAAGTGCACGTCTTCTGGCAGTTTTCCTCACACATGCTTTGTATATCATCCCTGCACACTATCCTTTGACTTGATCATCTCAGACAACTCGTATATATTAGAAAATTACTTAAGAAATCTTTAGGATAATTCAGTGGTTAAGCCTTTGGGCTGGGATTTAGGAAACCTCAGGTTGACTGCTGCTCTACAGACTTCCTGCAAAACCCTGGAGGAGGCATTATGGTAGGATTCATGCTACCCACCATTAGATGATTGAGAGTGAAGTGTCGAGTCTAAATTAGCTGCTTAGACTCCATATTTCATGGAGAAAAAGTGATAACCAACTTTAGAGGTAGATTTCTCCTACAGAGTACATGGTTTTTTTTAGAGTAAATTACTGGGGAAAAACATGTACATGTTCCTCAAATAATAAAAACAACTCATGACACTCCTGAGTTTTGAACAGCTAAATTGAGGTGAATCCTCCTGTTAGTTCTGACCACCAGTTAGGAGGAGGAGTACTTTGGTTATGTGCATATGCTCAGAGAAGGGATGTCACACAGGTAAACAGGAGCCGTGCACCTAAGGCAGGCTAGGAATTGTCATTTGAGTGCAAAGCTGCTGGACAATATGATGTGTACATGTACAACATAAAACACTGCCTGATAAGGATAATTACTGGAAAGTAATTGTCCTTGCATGCTCTTGGCTCACAAGATCCCACGAAGCTTGTAGAAGATAACTCAAAGCCATGGAAATTATGGTATAAGTTAGCCCACCGCTAATAAGAGATACCAGCCTTCAGAATGCCTACTACTTCTCAATGCAATAAATTCACTTAATGAAGTTTCCTATAGCTTAAATAAAAGCTCTGAAACTCATAAAGTTAACAGGCCAGACAATTCCCTGTGGAGCCACATGTGACACCATGGTTTCACTGTGAAAGTTGGTGATGGGTGATGAGAGTTGAGCAGATGGGTCAGGTGAGCAGCTGTTGCACATTCGCACTGTTTGTCCCGCTGGTGAGCAGAAGTGATATGGGATCATCTTCTTCAGATCCTTTTCCCTGAATCTCCAGAAAACTCTATCCACTGCCCAGGCAGCTGCCCTCATCTAAGCAGATGAATTGCTGTCC
Source organism: Eudromia elegans (assembly GCA_003342815.1). Classification (NCBI taxonomy): domain Eukaryota; kingdom Metazoa; phylum Chordata; class Aves; order Tinamiformes; family Tinamidae; genus Eudromia; species Eudromia elegans. Next base: position 475,029 of record PTEX01000026.1, read on the forward strand.
TCTGCTGGTAAAACATGGCATTTTGTGTGGTCTTTTGATAGGACACAAAGCTCTGGAAAGCCTGGAAACAGCTGGAAGTTTGTCTCCCCATTTCTGACTCTAAACATACATGATCTCACGCTGAGATAGCTGAAAAGGGTGGCTTTGCATAGCTAATTTTTATAAAATGAAAAAAAAAAAAAACATACCACCATGGTAGGGGGTAAAATGAGTTTCTGGAAAAGAGTCCAAATGCAAGGAAAAAGGAGAATATGTAATTATACAGCAGTAGACACATGAGTTATCTCTGGTAACCATGAAATTGCTAGTGCCTCTTTATGCTTTGTTTGCTTTACATCTGTGCACGCATTTTTGCAAAGCCAGAGTTATGCATGGGTGTACGAGATTAGTAACATTTAATATCTCAGTGCATAAGAGCTTGTGTGAAGCATTGCTTTGTTATTATTCTACTCCAAGCAGAACAAATGCAGGAATCACCTGGCAAATGTGTCTGGAATTTAGCCCCGCTAGTATGCTCTGGTGCACGGCTGGGAATGGTACTACTTTTTGATAATTTTCTATCTGAAATCAAAAACTAGCCTCTCAAGCTCCCATGCTATGTTTATATTTCCTTGAATTCTCAAGTCAGCCTGGCTGGAGTTTCTCGTCTGTTGAAAATCCAGCAGGAGGCAAGTTCTTCCTTTGGTTTGTTTTGACAGAAGAAAAATCCTGAGTGTATCAAGCATTATTCTTTTATCAACAAAGAAGCTGTCAAATGTAATTGTGTGGCTGCATGGCGTGCATACAGAGGTCATAATAAAATATTGGGAGCTTTATCCTCCAGATATTTCTGTAGAAAAAAAAATGTATGCTACTTCATTAAAAATACAAATTTGTGACATTGCTCAATACTATTTACTAAAAAAAAAAAAAGTGCTCACAGATTCCAGGGTAGGTGCTGTCAAAGAAGAAGAAGAAGAAGAAAAAAGCAATTTCTGTCCCTAACTTAAGGATCTAATTTATTAAGGACAAATGATAGAGAACTGAAGTCTTGTGACACAGCATGAGATGTCAAAACAAATGTTCATTTCAGTCTGGAATATGATGGGCTGTGCAGTGTTTTTATGACATCCCTTCCTTCCTGATGTTCGTGACTAGTATTGTTGATATTTGTACATTCCACTTAGGCTGAAAACAACTGATTACTGACCCAATCTTACAATATGTTAAGCTTCTCCATGCTTTACAGAAATCTTATGCCATAGTCACAGATAGACCTAAACAAACTTTTGACACTACTAAGTTTCCTCTAATCTTTCTTCCAGATTTGTATTTAGAAATTATGTTTCTGTGTGTGAACCCAAAACACTGACTTAGAGCTAATATTATGATTTTTTGGAAAAAAAAACTACAAAAAAAGAAAAAGAAATGCATGAGACTTCAAATTCTTGTATTTTACAATATTAGAGCAATAAATTATATTCTTTCTGTTTGCTTGCCTTGCAGTCACATTTTCCAGGGACTGGAAGAACTGCTAACTTGTTAGATATCTTTCCAGTGTGCAAAAGTTGTTTCATAAAAAGACATCCCTAATACAAAACCTACAATCCTGATATGATAGTGTTGTGCTTTAGAGTCTTTCTGGCTGACTACATTTTTCACTTTTGGTAGGTAGCAAAACTGCAAAGAAAAATCTTGAAGCAAAGAGCCGGTTTTGTGTTGAATTTTTCTGTGTCCAGATTATTCCCATTAGTTTGAGAAATAATTTAGAATTGATTACACGTGTCAAATCATTATTTTACAGGTAGGCTGGATAGCTGACCAGAGACTATTGATGGGATTCTCATCTTAAATTGATAGATTGATTCTAAACTGGGGATGGCACAAGCTGAAATAAGATTCAGCAGGAACAGGAACTTGAAACGTTCTCCTTAAGGCGAGTGTTTATTCCCTCTGCAGGGGCACGGAGCAGAGCTTGCAATTAGATGTAATCCTTTAGATGATGACAATGTTAGAGAAGTGATAGCATCCTGGATGAACTTACCAGTTGCACAGCCAGAATACCACAGGTTTCCCAGGCAGCCTGTGCTAGCAACCTGCCCTAGCGTGGCTCAGCCGTGCCTTGGCCCTGCATGAGGGCTGAGCCTCGGGGGCAAGGCTCGCTCTGCAGAGCCTGAGCTGCAGAGCTCATCTCCTCTAGCCTGGGATCCTTGCAGTCTGATTTGTCATCCCATGCCCATTTTACAGTTGTGAGGGAAAAACGGATGCCATTAAGGCATAATTTACCTCCTTCACTGAAGAGGTAATCCAAAATAAATCAGATGCATTGTGCTGAAAGCGCTTCTTTCTCCCGAGCTGAATGTTTCAGATGTTGATGTCTACCATATAAACATGTGTGTATAGTCAGGGTAATCCCACCCAGGGGGACTAGGTTGCTATTATTTACAGATTAAAGGGAATAAAAGGAAAGCATAAATAGCTTGAAGACAAAGAACTAAGAATCCTCCCTAACTGAAACAAGGGTAGGTATTTTAACACTTGAAAGAGCAATATGAACAGGTCTTTCTTCTTATTCTCTGAAAAAACATTTTCACAGAAGTAATGTTTCTGTATTTTTATTGCTGAGGGAGAATTGTCCTTCCAGCTTCTCTTTCAAAATAGAAGTATTCCATCAACTATTCAGAGAAATTGGAGAAAAAATTGTTCTGAATTTGCTTTGATTTCCAGTTTTCTTTCATTGTCTGGTTTGTCTCACAAATGTATATTCCCCTGAACATGGTGTTTTCCATTAGTGTTCTGATTCTCAAAGAAAAGTAGTTGAACTTTGATAAATAATTTATCCTACTTAATTTTTTCACACAAAGCAAAAAGCTTAAGAAAGGAGAAAAGGTATTCTGCTGCATGTCTCTCTTTCCAAAAAGTGATTTTGAATCACATCTTAAATAATAGCCTAGAATTCTGACGTTACCCCTGTGAATGACATTGCAAAAGTTCATGGGAAACTGAAGCAATATATTATGGTGTCTCCTTTTGTCTGCATTCTCTCTAATATATGTGCATTTCTGTTCAGGACTTTTAACATTCTAACATTTATTCAGATGACGTTACAAGTGTAAGATATCTGTGTCTGTTGCCGACACATTCTGTCTCTGACCATTGCCTCTCTCAACCTGTCCTTTTTCCCTCATGCCCCAACTTCAGGGCACATCTGCTCACTGGTAGCAATCTTCCAGGTTATTTATTCAGGCTAGGTATATATGTGGTAGGTTAATCCATTTCCCTCAAGGCAAACCAAACACCTTCTCTTGGTGTGCGTCCCTACTTCTCTCTGTTCAAAACGAGCAAATTCTTTGAGATTTGACACAGCTCATGCTTTAGAAATAAGCACAGAGTTGTACTGGAAGACAACAGTGTGCAAGCTATCTTGCCCTGGCGCTGGGTACAGCCATTGTGTCGGGGGAAATGGAAGCAATAGACACCTCCAAAAAGACCTCATTTTATGCAGAAACGTGAGAGGACTGCCATCTCAGTCTTCAGCGGTGTGCTACGTGTCTCTGCCTCAGATTGCCTCCAACAAGTCATTGAAAAAGGTCTTGATCACTGCGTATTTTTTACAGTATGTCCCGAGTTTTCCACCCAGCACTGTTTGGTTTACCCTTTCCCGCTTACAACCTCCCTTGCAACCTGTGCTTTGCCATGTCCAAGAGCAATCTCAGAAACGCGTCTGCTCAGGAAGCAATGACGGCTGGTGCTTGTATGTGCTGAGAAATGAACAAAAACGTATACAAAGTGATATGTCAATAACTTTAGCAAATATAATATACAATGACTTGAATTCCACTTTGTAAGGATCTACTTTTGATATTGCTGAAAATAATGGGAATTTTACACTTGCCAGCTACTACAAAAGTCATCAAATATAGATTAATACAGTATGTTTTACTGTTATAATAAAGCTGTCTCCTAGAAAAGATCTTGAACAGCTCCTAAGATTGGTTGAATGTTCTTTGGCTGCCCTTGATTACAAAGGATATTTGAATAACCATACAGAACTGGCTTATGAGCTTGTACTGGCTTTTTTATTTTTATTAAGGAGATCACAGTGATCAGAGGAAAACAATAATTATCAACATACAGGGCAATAAGACTGATGGGATTAACTTGTTTGTGAAAATGAAAGCTTGATTTCAATTTCCTGTTCTGCGGTTTGCTTGAGGCAGTTTTCGGAGCATCTCTTGAATTCTCTCAAGGACTTGGTTTCTTGATCTGAAAAATGTCCAGCAAACTTATCTCAGCAGCAAGCACTCCTGAATATGTGGATGTAAAATGCATTGATCCCATTCCAAGCACCATAAAATCAAAACGATGCTCTCCATCCCCATGCCTGAGAAACACTTATATTATTTTCATTCCACTGATATTTCATATATGCATATATAACTTGATTTTACAAAATTACTACAATTCCATATATAGGAAAAAAAAAAGGAGGCATATTTTTATTTTACACTTTGGAGACCCATATCTGTTACTCAAAATGTCTTATGGCCTGACTTATTTTCTTCCTGTATACTCCAAAATCCTGAAAGAGTCCCAGAGTATTTTCTGAGAGGAACAGTCTTTATGAAGTGTAGTGAACAATGTAAAATTGCGGTAGAAAATTTACACTGGATTTCAGAACTTGTAAAATGGTGAGCCTAATAATAAACAGAGCAAGAATAGCCACATTTCCTTGGGGTTGTGCTCAGCTATGATTGGGAAGTAGAACATTAGAAACATATGGAGAGGACGGTGGGATTTTCATCACTGTGTCAGTGACAAACTGCCTCTTTTGAAGGTGTTTCATGAAAATAGGTGGTGACAAAAGAGGGGTGGGGACAGAAGAGAAGGTTGAAAGAAAGCTTTTGGTTTTGCCTTGGCAGACCACTTGTGTTCTAAGCATTAATTTTAACTGCCCTTTTATTTGTCTCTGCAGTAAAATAAAATGCGGGTGGGCAAAATTCTTCCCCCCATTGAGGAGACTGTATGGCCTCTTTAGGTTTTTATGGGCCTTAATATTCTGTTCCCATTTACAGAGTGGCATTTTATCTTTCCTGCCACACAGGCAGAACACATCCAGTCTCTAAATCTTCCTCCTTCACCTTTGAAAATTTATAGGGGCTTTCAGGCAAGCTTGCATGAATGCCATTGACCTCTATGGCCTGTGTTACTGACCAGAACACAGAGGCTTCTGCCCACATTATATATGCTTCCCTGTGCCCCTGAAAGAGAAGGAAATGGCTCTTGGAATGACCAGGACCACAATAAAAGCTGGAGATAGCTTCCCAGTTCCCCCTGCAATGTTGGGCTTTGCGAGAAGATAGCAGAAAGGATCAACATGGTTGTTAAAGGGCACTTTGAACTCTTTGATTAAACAGGCATTACTTTCCTCAGAATCTGCTCCAATAGCAACACTATTTGCAGTGATGGTTACTTTCATGTTACAATAGTGGGAGTGCTCTTGAAAAATAACCCATACTACTAAACTGTGGTACAGAGTAGTGACATGCAGACTAACAGAAAATAAAGCCCTTTAAAAGGTAAGATTTGCTGTGGATTTTTTTCTAAGACAAGTCTGAAATATAGTATGTCCTACAGGAACTATCACCTCTTCAGGAACACCAGCTAAGTTATGTCTTGCTCACTGTCTTCATCCTTTTCCCAAGAATTCACCTCCAGCCACTGGTGTAAGCCAAGCAGAGTTTTCCTGCCTGGTTCTCCAAGGAGGAGCTGATTTCATCTGTTACCAGCTTTTGCTCATGAAATCAGTGCAACTGAGAATACTTAGTTAGCCATAGGTAGATTATATGAACGAGGAGAGGAGAGGAGAGGAGAGGAGAGGAGAGGAGAGGAGAGGAGAGGAGAGGAGAG
>PTEX01000026.1:480969-536754 GCA_003342815.1 Eudromia elegans
AGAGGAGAGGAGAGGAGAGGAGAGGAGAGGAGAGGAGAGGAGAGGAGAGGAGAGGAGAGGAGAGGAGAGATGAGAAATATATTAGTGAAAAAAAGAGAATAAAGATTTGTACTGACACAGAAAATAGTAAAGAATGTAAGTGAGAACTATCCAGAGCATAGATGCTGAATTACTATTATCATGACAATAGTTTTCAATCAATGTGAATTGTACTTTATATCTTTTTAACATGAACTATATATTCTTGCACCAATGGATATATATGTGCATGCATTTACATGTCTGTGTGTATGTATAACAAGGCCTATTTCCATTTTCGTTTGAATCATAAATGGCTTATATCTCTGTCTTTACAGCATCTTACAATTGGTCAGACAGTACGTTTCAATATCATTAAGGATCTCTGTGTTTTATCTAGGAAAAAAAAATCTTTCTCTTCGGGTATATAAAACATAATTGCACACTGAATGACAGCTAATACAAAAGAAAATGATTCGAAATAGGAAAATAACCATTTTTAAGAAATTTACTTTCAGTTATAAAACATCATCAATTTCAAACACTTTCAAAACCAAGTTGATAGCAAAATGTCAAAGGTTTGAAGAAAATGTGAATTTTTGTTCTTGCATAAAATGTCAAAATCATAATGTTATTAATTATACCAAGAGTAAAAGAAAGATTTGTATTTTGGATGCAGTTGCGCACTGCAAGATGTGCAGTCTTAAATGAATGGGTCCAGAATGGTAGGTTGCTCTCGGTATTTCCCTGTAAGGAATCTCAGGGTTTCATGTTCATGGCTCTAATTGCACCAGGGGCTCGTTTGGCTGCCTGCAGCTTTCCTCCTGCTCTTCTCCCCCTTGCCGAAAAAGCCGCTGCTCGTTAGATGTTTAACAGCTCTCTCTTCGCCGCCCACTTTGACTGCTTCATCACCCGTCTGCTGCAATAGCCCATTTTATGTGTGTTTGCAACAACACTTTCCCTGGCGGCATCTAAAGACACTTATCTGAGGGTGCTCTGGCAGACGGGTCCAGTGACCTTACAACGCCTGGATGGTCATAGCTGGAAGATACTCCTAAGTGCTCGTAAAGTCACAGGATCCTTTTGCTCTTCCTCTGGCAGTGATAAGGGAGAGCCACACACCGGCTGGCTGGTGCTCCAAGTCCAGCAGAGCCCTAAGTGACCGGCGAGCACGGCCCTTCACTGCAGCTGCCCTAATCAGCAGAACTGTTAACCTTTGCTCCTTCAGTCTAGCCAGTCTGCATACCTCCGGCCAGGGCAGCGCTGCTTTATGAGGCTTCCCAAAGGCAGACGGCTGCAATCAGCGCGCCTGCCGCCCCGGCAAGCGGGAGACGGCACAGCTGCCCCGGGCAGCGCCGGGGCAGCACCCGCCTTCCTGCCCACGGGCGGCCTCTGCCTATTGTCACCCGCCTTCTGCTCACAGCCACAATTATGCCTTGCCCCTGCAGAGCCAATAGTAACAGCACGGGATTTCAGTGCCACTTCTCTTGTCTACTACAGCCTAACTTCTGTCCAGCCGCAGTGCTAAACTGTAGACGTGCTTCCTCATGGAGCGTGTTGAGGAACTTGACTAACACGTGGGCAGAGGTTTGCTCTTGGTTAACTGTGAAGATCAAGGCTAATAAACACGTCTTGCACTAGGAGAGCCCTAGAGCAAAAATCTACATACTCCCAAGCAGTCAGTGGCACTGAATTACCAGCAGCCACTTGCACTCTGGATGTGTGTGTAACATGTTGGCTTCAGTCTCCATGAAATCCATGGAGTTAACAAATCCATGGAGTTGAGTCTTTAGCTTATAGTGCCCTTCCTCTGATGACCCCCAGTCAGTCACTTGGAAAGTACAGCCAACCATCCAGAGACCCTGGACGTGTTGTTTGTGTTTTAGGAATGCAGAATCACATTTCAGGAGACCCTTGAAGATGAGGACGGAGACATTTATTACACAAACAGATCCAGAGGAAGGCTGTGTGGAGAAGGGAGGACAGATTTGAAGTGCTCATGGTAAACTTTCTTTAAAGTCTTGTTCTGCTTTATCTTTTGCCAGGTGTTGAGTGAAATCTCCAATCTAAATTACCTTTTGAATAATTCAGGATGTACATCTGTTTGGCGATAGGCTTCCAGGCAATGTAAGTGCTCCTTCCTCCCTTCCTCCCCTACCCTACAACGTGCTGAGTCTTCTCTAAACATAGGGATAAGGCACAGAGCAGGAAAGTCACATAGCACATTTACGGTGATACTTGGGCTAGTCTTGACATTCCTTTTATGCAGAGCTTGAGAAATAACAGTCTCTTAATGCTGTTCAATGGGAATCAACAAAAGCAAAGTATATGCCTTGCTTACACTGACATTACCCTTACTCAGAGTGGCTGAGTTGGGTTAAGGTGATAGTGTGGTGGAAATCACTGTTCAACATAGATGGTTTCTGAGTGACGCATGCTGGTGATATCACCTTGAATGTATTTAAATACAGTTATCAGTGGGATTTAGATAGGTAAATGAATGAGGGCCAGAGTTCTTACACCTTGCAGGTCTGACTCCCACATGTGTTTTATTATTATATATTTTATCTCTGTATCCATAGCTGGCAAAATAAATCTTTCCGTTCCCAAGTCATCATTGATCACAAATATTACTAACACCAGCAGAAACACCACAAGCCTTAAAAAGCATGACCTTTGTGTTTGCTGCTTGTTCCCTTGTAAATTTGACCACACAAGAGCTCACATCCCTTTGGCAGTAAAGAACCTCTTTAAAAGAACCTTACAGTCAAGGCAATGAAAAAACAATGCGTTAATGATGCATGGAAAGACTTATCACTTTTCCACTAGTATCCCTGTTTCATTTAACACTGCATTTGTTTGGGAAAGTAAGATGCTCTTCCTCCCATTCCTTTAGCTCTAGCTTTTTTTCTTTTTTTAATTACATTGACTTTTCTGTGAGATGAGTACCGGAAATTTATTATCCTCATTGTGGAATTGCTGGTGGTTTAAATTATGACCCTGGATATTGGACCTGTGATAGTCCTGACCTTGCACATGATACTAAGGCAGTTTTATTGTCTAGCTCATCTCTCCAATCTTCTTCTATGAAATAGAATTTCTGGAAACTGCCATGCTTCTTCTCTGATGTAGGGTTTTTATCTGTCCAGTTTAAAAATTTTTTTCTCTGTGTCTGTCTGTTTACTTTTTCCCTGCTTGAAATCCCACAACTGGAAGAATCAGACTTGCTCCTTGAAGCTTTAAAACTTTGCTTCAAACACAGCCCCTTATCAACCCTCGGAGCTCAAACATGTCCTTCCTAGAGGAGAGGTTGGTGAATGCTGGAGTGTATTTTGCATAATCCCACAGGGAATAGTTTGACCAGTCTTTAGAGATAAATTGAATGTTTTCCAGTATCAGATGGAGTCCAATATCAAAGGCAGTGAAGGGGAAAGATCTTGCTATTTCGATATTGTTACAGCAGACTTTCATGAGGCCCTAGTTTTGCACATATAACTATAAGAGTGAGGTGCTTCCCTTGAGGCTGTCTGTGGGATAGGGCTGGCTCTTCCAAGTGCATCCCTTCTGAAAAGCTTCATTACATAGCACAGCACTTGTGCACCGATTACTAATCAGTTAAGCAAGTTCCTGCACAGGTAAATTATGCAAGGCATCCGTCTTGAGTGATGGGTCCAAGGAGATGACTGATTTCTGTTCTATTCTGGTTCTCCCACCTCAAAAAGGGCACAACACTGCTAAGTAAGGCACAGCAAAAGGCAGAAAAGGTGATGCCATATATGACAGCTGCCACACAGCTCTTTGCTAGGCTACTTTGCTCAGTAAATAGAATTAAAACAAGATGTGAAAGAAATCTAAAACATTATCAGCAACTGGAGAAAAAGGTTGTTTAATGTCCTCTCCAATAACGATTCTGTGAGGTCCTTTCCCCTGGGAGAGAGATTGTCGAATATTGGAAATAGGAAATAATAGCTTCAAAACAAGGAAAGCACAATCAAATTCCTTGCCTCAAAACATCATGGATATTAGAAGTTTTCTCATGGGGGAAAAAAAATAGAAGTGCAGGACTATTAAATGCTAGCATACCCATCAAGTTCAGAGATCTATAAACCCTAAGATTGTGGCGTACGAGTGAACAGTCTGGAGAAGAACCACTACATACTCACTTTGTAATAATATTCCTGAGGCATCTACCATTGGTTACACTTGGAAACAGAATTACAAAACCAGACAGATCTTTGATCTGTTGTGATAATGGCCATTCGTGTTTCTTTAGGGTCCCCATATGTTGCTACAACATCTGGTCAGTGGGATGTGTCAGCTGCATTTTAGGAAGACAGGGGAAATCTAGTTAATATTTAGCTTTTGTGTACTGCAGCTACCAGGCTTTACACACAGACATACACAGTGCCCCTGTGCAGTGCGTTGTACAGCAGTACATCTCTTGTTACCACAGCAGAGGTGCATGGTGCACATGGTTTCTCATCATTACAGATTTCTCCCACCAGAGGCTAGAGAATGAATTATTGTTAATTGAACTCAGTGACAAAAAACAAAATTTCAGAAACCTATCTGCGGTCCAATTTATCATATGATGTTCTGTGGGCCAATTACATACCAAAAAAAAAAAAAAAAAAAAAATTGCTCCATCAGCTTCTGTGTAGGAAAATGATATACAGGACATTTCCCACTAAACATGAGCTCTATTATTCTCTGGGCACAAACATAAACCCTCTCATTACCAACAGGAATTATTTGTGCTTTCGGCAGGGAGAATAAATCCCTAAGGCTGCAGAGACCAATAGAGCTGACCCTGAGCGTGGACTTTCCCGCTCCTGCCCACAGGGTGGTGGTAAAACACTGCAGATACTCACTGCAGTCTGCTCTCTCTGAGGCATACACATCTCTAGAAAGGAGAAAACTGCTTCAGCCTTTTAAATTTTTATGAACCAGTACATTTTTCCAGCCTGCAGTAACCCTGTTCAGTTGCTTATTTCCCTGGTGATCAAAGATCCTGGCCATCTACAACAGCTGTTGGCTTCATATGCACTAAAATTCCAGCGGTGAACAGTTTCTGGGCATACCCGCACTCTTGAGGCTTCTTCCAGTACAACGAAATTAAATGGGAAAACAAGGGCAGTGCCCAAGGGCTTTCCACTTGGCGCTGCCTTCCTCCCCATACACCGTCCCGAGGCGTCCAGGACACAGCTACGCACCCTGCCCACCCGAGGAGATGGTCACACCGAGGGCTGAGCACGCTGCCCTCGCGCTCTCAAGGGGGGTGGACACATCTGGGCTGCAGAAGTGCTACCACATCTGGAAAAAACGGCTGGCAAGCAGCAGCCTGTCACCCACCTGTGTATCTGAAAGACTAAGGGGAGAAGTTTAACACAGAGGAGGACTCTGAATAAGTATATTGTGCAGATACTAACATATTATAGTACAGCTATGGGGTTCCACTCCAAAAAAAGAAAAAGAAAAAGAAAAAAAGAAAGAAAAATGTATGTAAACAGAAGATTTCTCAAAGTCCTAAGTGTTTAGAGGCAGAATTAACTAGATCTATCTTGGGCAGTACAACAGTGATTTAATCTGTCATTTGTTGACACAAAGGAAATTTCTCATAAACTTTAACTAAAATATTATGCTTTAAAGATTTGTAAAACATATTTTACTTACTCCTGCCTGACCTGGTTCCCAAATTTTTACCTTCCTGGGTTTCTGAGGTATCCACGAAGACCAGCTTCTGTACCCTGCCAGGAAATAGTTCAGTGGAAGCTGGAGTATGAGCACCACACTTGCAGTTATGCACATATCCTTGTGTAAAACATCCAGTTCAAGAAAATACTTTGCCAACAAAACTGAAAGTAGCAAATGTAGGTTAAACACAGTGCAAGTCTCAGGTCGGTTTTTATGCTATTGTCATCTTCTGTTACACAACACAAAGTGTTTTTACCAAAGATTCTGGGAAGTGCTGTGTGCATTTCGTGTCTGCTTTAGTTTTAGGCTTTCTCAAGTCACCAGTTTATTCTCTCCCAAGATGTGGGGCAACTGAATGCTGCTGGCCATTTTTGTCAGTCCAGCTTGTTTTCAGGTTTGCAGTTGACAAATATGTGACAAATAAACTCTTCTAAATGACCACATTTATGCATCAGTTGAGGCTAGATGACAGATTTGTTGTTATCCAAGGTAATTTATTACCTCAATTAAATTAACTAAGGTGTACGATTTCTAGTGGATACTCAGCTACATCAGTTGGCCACTGCCTTAAGCGATTTCAAGATCAGAGTTGAGCTCTACAGCAGTTAAGTATCTGAGGATTTCAAGAAGAGTGGCAGGAACTCCCCATGAGCTGGTCCCAAAGTTAAAGATTAAATTTGCACAGAAGAAGCGGTTCTGGATCAAGCTCATGTTCAGGTTGTTATTTATACTCCTTAGGAAAAAACAGCTTGTCCTAGTGTGGTAATTGACACTTCCAGATCAATAGTACAGGCTGAATCATTGCAAGCAGCACAGGGCCTTCGCTGACTGAAAGGACGAGGCCGTGTCCTTGTTACGCCTCAGGAAGTGCAATCCCATCTGGCGCTGTTTAGCTGAAGCTTTGTAGGAAATAAACTGCCTTCTGGCTTCTGAAGTTTGTCCTTCCTAAACCAGCCTCAGAAAGGACAGAGGAAGACTTTGTCCAGATTTTTCAATTTTGTGCCTTGTTGGATGCAGAGATTTCATTCTCTCCTTGGCTGTTGAATAACTTGGCTATATCCTGCACTTCAGGCTGAAACAGAGAAGCATGGGGACAATTATGACGAAATCTGCATAACTGAGAGTGATGTGAACAGGCAGGGATCTAGTTCTCTCCAACTGAAAGACGCAGTGAAATAGGAGGCATCAAACTGAGGCACCACTTAGCAAATTTCTTCACATGTTTCATAAATAAAAATGGCCACAGGATGTTTTTCTTAATGCAATTAAGAACAGACTTAAAGAGCTAATGAAGAGAAACCTACTGAGGACCTCAAATGGGAAGAAAACAAGTACCTCTGATTAAGTCCTTGAGCAGCACAGTGTTGGTGCTGGGGAAGCACAGCCGTGAGCTTGCCCTGTCTTTGGCTTCCACCTTCGGTTGCCCTCTCAGATGGCTGCCAGGCTAAATGAACCTTTGATCTTTCATGTCATGGTTGCTGTTTTGCTCCTCCGTGTTATGACAGAATTTGCTTTGGAGCCCCTACAAGCAGATTTCTCCTTGGGCTTAAAGGCTCTGGCAAATTATATTCTGACATTACTCTTTTCAGTGAACAGCTTTTATTGTGTTTATTGCTGTGGGACAGAGTCAAGAATATTTTTTAAGCTTTCAGAGGCCTGAAAGTGTAGTGCAAGGATGAGGTAAAATATAATGATGCTTCATCAGGAAAACCTAAGATGTTGGAAAAGATATAGGAGATGGAGTCTCTGTAGCATTCATAATAGTTTAAAAGCTTAGATGCAGTGTGTACCACCTGCAATCATGTCTTTGAAGTATTACTTATTAACCATGATCATTAAAAAGTAATTGTGAAATTTAAGGCATTACTTTACCTACTGACGGGAGAGAACAAGGGCTTCTGAGTTCAATTGCTTGGCGCTGCAAAATATTTTGCTTGCCAGTGCTCCTTTAATGGCAAACTTGGAAGAAACACAGGCTGTTAAACATCATTCTTTCACCTGCAAATATGAAAACTGAAAGAGACTTTGAGGTAGAAAACAATAAAAATGTTCTGTATTTTTTCCCCACTTTAGGATTTTGAAAGCCCTTTGTATATTTTGTTTTGCTACCTTAAAAGCATGCACAGCAGTCATGTTGCATGACTGTACAACAGAGGGCATCCCCTGGAGACAGACCTCACTGACTCTGTTCCACCTCGTGCAAGGCTGGCTGCCTTACACAGATGCCATGTTTGCCGTCGCTATTGTGGCAGAGGCTTCATGAGAGCTGAGCAGGTCTGGTGATATCTGTTAGACTGTATGAGATGCATGAGTTCATTCTGCCCTGAACATGTGGCTCTTTAGCTAACAGATGTAAGCCAGAGCCATATGCTGTCATGGTTCTACTTGAAGCCAATGCCCCATAGTCCCGTTTTCAGTAATCTACTTCATGTACTGAGGACATCTACTAATGTCCTCCCAAGGATCCACATGGCTGTCCAAGAAAGCAGAGAGCTTCCTTTTTCCCTGTCCAAGCATTCAGGAGGGTGTTGTGGAAAGGCCAACACAGGTCCTGCTGATATGGTAGGGTTATTTTCTCAGATGTGAGGTGCATATCAGAATATCAGTCTTCTTATCTTCATTTTATTTTGCACCCTGCAGCTTATGTTTTGTTGGTGCTGCCAGAGATTTGCTCAGAAGGACATTACTCCCAAATCTGCAAAAAACTTGTCCCAAGGAGGCATAAAATAATGTAGGTGCTTTGGAACATACCAGTATGACCATGTGTAGCAGTAGAGGCATCTCTGCTGGAGAAACGTCTAGCTGGAAGCAGCCTCTTGTGACAATCCCCGGTCTGCGGAGATATGCAACCTCTATTCCCTCCAAACAAAAAATGTACATTACAGTTTTAGTCTTGATTCACCTCCATGCACACTGGAGAAAAAGAGGAATTATGGCCAGTGACATCACTTTCTGACTAATTAGTTAACTTTTTATGAAAACCTGAGAAAACAGATTATGACATTTGTTGTCCTGAGTGTCTGAGTCCCTAGTGCTTCCAACACAAATCCTCTCCTCAGAAAAGTGCGTCAGGAGAGGTGGGCTCCGCACGGCTGTTCCCCTGAGCTCCCAGTATTCCCTGGTGGACTGAAGTGCTGAAACCCCCCTGTTGCCTGCACTGTGAGAGGGCACGACGCACTTGAGTGTAAAAGCAAGCTGCTAAGCAGACAGCTGTGGCATAAAGCTGTTCCTTCCCCCAATTCCAGCTCCTCCCCTCCCCCCCCTTATTCCCAGAGGAATTCTAAACCCGGCCCCATTTTAGCTCAGTGTTCAATTATTAAACACATTCTGTACCTGGACATTAACAAACAGCAAAAAAAAATGCCTAAGAAATAAGACTTATGCTTATACATACATATACAGGATGGTTCTGCAGTTCCTGAAAAAGGAAAGAAGTACCTTTTTTCTTTTTTTTTTCAGGTGGAAGACAGACAGATATATTGTTATTTTAAAAATAAAATCTCCTATATCTCATAAAGATCCAGTTCTGAGTATGGGAAGAATCATTGCAGAAGGATGATGCATGCCATGAGAGTCAGCTTCCCCTTCGTAAGCTTTCTCCCTAAGAGGCTTTTCTAAAATGTGATGTTAAATCAGGCAGTGTGTGGAAATGCTGGTCACTGTGGTGTTCCTCACACCAGAGGCACATCTGCACTGCAGATCCAAGGTCTGACTGCTGCTCATGTCATCCATTTCCCTTGGAAAGCAGCACAGTAGCAGCAGCATAGATCTCAGAGCAAGATACACTGCACAGGTAGCTCAGAGATGAAGCCTTTTTGTGGTTTCAAAACAGAGCTTTGAGTGGTCTCCAAAACATAGAGTAACTGCACACTTGTATAAACCTCAAAAATATCTTTGGACACTAAGAACCCAGGGTATGAGTGATCTTAGGTTATTCTGGGCTAAAAGATGGGAAAAACAGACCCAAACTGCACCAGGAATTGTGTTAACAATGCAAATAGAATCACAGAGCAGACACATAAAACAGCCCAGCACACCCAAAGGAGAACTGCAGGAAATGGTGCTTTCTAACAGCAGGTAAGCTGGGCAAAGAGCATAAATCTTAAAAGTGAATCCACTTAAAGGCCTTAATAGCCTTCAAAACACGTCATGGATGTCTATCCAAATGGTCGGCTTTTGGCTGAAAGCTGGCTAACCCAGCAACAAAATGGTGAGCAAGTTCTTAAAAACGACGCGCCCTTTACAGAGCTGCTGGCAGTGCTCATCTGGAACTGGGTGAGCACTGGTGGCAGTGGAAATCCAGCGGGGCCATCACGCCCGTTAACCTGCAGTAACTTCCACACCACTCCCAGAAATGGCGTGTCAAGCCAGTGCCGAGCTGTGTGTACGAGCGTTGCACACGCCTGAATTATGCAACACTTTTTGAATCCGATCTGTGCAATCAGGGAGGAGGAGGAGGAGTTATGTAAGCTTCCTCTTCCCGACAGAGAACGAAGTCGTTCTTAAGCACAGTTCACACAAGGACAGGCTCCTTACGACCTGCACTGAAGAGCTTCCCTGCAGAAAGGTGCATAAAAAGAGTTTTCTCTCTGGTTCTTAAAAACTACCTAAAAGGGCCAAATCCTAGATCCTGTGTTCTGCTTGAGAAGAACAACTTCTAGGCAGAGTTGCAACAGACATAGGGAAGCCTTCACTTCAGAGCTACAGCTGCAGGTTGGCTCAAGGCTATGCAGTCATTGCAGAGAAGGGAGCCCAAAAATAAATGTGCACAGTGATAGATCCCATCTCTACCAAGGCAGGTGGCCCTTTGGGGCTCAGGAGTGGTGGGCAAACATCCCTATGTCAAACAGGCATCAAAAGAACGTTTTTTGTTCTGTTATCTGCAGAGCATCCTGCTTTCACCATGATGGAACTTCCCATGGCCTGTGGGAACTCAATTTTGTGACTGAGTGCTGACCTGCTTTAGGAAATCAGTCTGTGCTGCCACTGCAGACCATTGATCCCAGTCTTTCATCAGAACCTAGTGGCTCAGCAAAGATGGATTGTTACCCAGTATAGCCAAAATTTTTAACTGGTAAGAACCAGCTTTCTTCTTGTATGCCCCTGACTGAGAAATAAAGAGCCAACATCACCACAAATATGATAAGAAAAATTTTAGTATGAATCAAAGTGCCCTATTTCAAAAACAAAGAAAAAACTATACATGCCTCTGACCACTGGTTTCTTCTATAAACTTTTTTTTTTTTTTGCTTGTGTGGGTTTGTTTAGTGTGGTTTATTAATTTGACAATCATAATCACAATAATATCAACATCTAGCTCAGTAAGACCCTTATTTCAGAGAGAGTTTATCAACAGCAATAAGAGCCTGATCCCAGTAGAAGCTCCTTTTTTTATTTATTTGTTTCTAAAAATTGCTGAAGGGAACAAAAACATTATTCTATGTGATGCTTCCTTTCCTGACCATCTTTCTCTGCACTTATTGACCCAGAGAATCCTAACCTGCAGAGCCTGCATGTCCAATACATTGCTATAGACATACAGTCTAGAGATCTGCTGACAAGATTAATAGCATTAATATTTGCGGAACAAGGGTCTTCTTTCAGGGGTGTGGGGTGGGAGTTCCTGCCTTGTTCTGAGTTGGTCACAACACTGAGCGTGTTGGGTACTGTTCATCATGAAACAAACAAACAAAAAAGTGTCTCTCAAAGAAGAAAAGTCATTCTGAATAGGATACCTCGGATTACAAGAACAATATTAAACATTCTGACCTCCTCAAGGGCGCAGAGCTGAAGCAGCAGCTTTGGATCCCAAGCATGATCTGTAGCTTATTCCCTGCCATTCCCCGGCACACATGCTGAGCTGTTGTCAGATAAGGAGCAGATCACTAGCATAAAATTACAAGTCAGTGTGGCTACAGTCTGCTGAATAAGAGGTCAGACAAGTATGTGACCAGACAGGTAGATGAGACCAAAAATTGGTATCTGTCTTGTGAGAGTGTCTTCAGAAATAGAAGGATGAGAAAATATTTTATTAGTTTGAAAGGACAGAAGGGAAAACGTATTCTATTTCATAAATATCTGACTTAATTTTGTTTCAAGTCAGGTTAATCACCCTTGTCTGTCAGTCTGTCATGCTTTTTAGGTGGTAAAATATTTCTCAAAGCTATAAGCACCAGCTAATGAATTTGCATGCCCACATGCAGGGACACCCTTAGCAAGGCAAGTAAAGGGGATTAGCCAGTGAAACCAATGACACTGAAGAACTTGGACACAGAACAGCCTTGACATTTCCTTATATCTAAAATTTACAAAAGGGCTCACTGAACAAGCAAACACATTAAAAGCCTCTCAGACTAAGAGAGAAAAGGCAAGGAATTGGTCTACCAGAAAAGGAAGTTACACCTTAGCAGTCAGGAGGTGAACTGCTATGTGGGAGGCTAACATAAAGAATAAGGTGCATCTGTGTGTATCTCACAGTTAATTGGTTTTCATTAAAGGTTGAGTATGGAAAATAAAGATAAAATGTCTAATGAGAGTGATGGAAGTATGGAAATGGAAATAGAGTATGAAAATGGAAATCACAGCCAAGAAGCAAGATTAGGACTTAACATAGAGTATTTAATAAACCTGCTTGTGGTTGTGTGACTAGAAAACAGTGATCACAGTATCTGTATTTAAGAAACGTAGATCCAGCCATGAGTGTTGGTGAGGTAGAGTGACACGATCATTAAGGTCACATTAACACAGTAGCAGATCATCTGGCAGCAGAAAGGTCACCTGTACCAGAGGGGATGAACACATAGTCCCATTTCTGTTGAACTAGTGAGCAAAGACAATGCTGTTTATATCAGCTTCACATAGTGGCAAAGACAGATAATACTCGATTTAGAACAAAGTCAGCTGAGGCAGAACTCTCTCCAAAAACATTTTGAGCAGATTTGACTGTCAGAGAGAGTTAATACCAATTCAGTGCTTTGCATTACATGGAGTTTTTTGATCCTTTGGAAATACTCTTCTATGGAGTACTTCATCCTCTGAAACTGGATTCACTATAATACAAACACAGCCAAATCAATATTTGGAAATCAGGGGAATTTTTGAAGAAAATAGTTAAAAATCTGGATGCAAGCAGGATGAAATCAGTTGGTCCAACTATAAAAGAAATATGATATTTTTATTTAACACAGTAGCTGAGATTTCCTGCTTCCTAGACAATGAAAACCTGATAGAGCTCCCCCAAGTAGACTTTTTTTGAAACCTTTAAGACAGTGACACATGGACGATTAAATGCTATAGCAGGGACTGGACTATATCACCCTGGAGATTATGCCCAGTAGCAAGTTCTGCAACAGTAAAGAGCTAAACAATAATCAGATGGGGGAAAGGAGTTCTTGGGGCTTTATGATGAAGGCATGGTCAAAGTAGTGAGGTTTTAAAAATGTGTAACCCGTCATACAATAGCCTGGGTGTGTGTTCCTTTTATTGATTGTACGGTAATTTTCACAAACTAAAAAATAATTTGTTCCCTGTAGCTCCTATAAGCAGTTTTGTTTCTCACCTTTTCCTAATCCTGAAAGTAACTGTCTTTTGCTTCTGCTTTCCCTTACTTTGTAATACAGTGAAGTTTTGTTTTGTTCCTGTATTGCTACCCAGAAGGCATTGTTAGAAGCACTGGGTGGTGGCAACTTAAGTACACCTGATTACACAGTCTGATCTCTACAGGGTCAAGGATAATCTCTTTCAAAATCCAGACCTACTGCTTTTGTTTAATATAGCTCACTGAGATTAAAAGGGGATTAAGGCTCATCTGATGGTGAGAATAGCATCTTCAGATGAAATCTTTCACTGCTCTTTTGCAAACAGCACTAGGTGGAATGGCGTCTTGCAGTGGCCATGTGCCTGTTCATTAATGTACAAAAGGCATTTGTGGATTCTGTTGATCCTACGAGAATTTTGAAACCAGACTCTGAATATATTTCTTAAGCTAGGTACCAATTGTTCTTCTATGTATGTATATGAGTATATATGGTTAAGGATATAAGAAGGAGTGTTATTTTTTTCTCATTCATCTCCATGTACTTTGAATTCTTTAGAACAAAAAAAACTTAGGTAATTCAATACTGGATATTGTCTAGCTGCACATTTAATAAAGGCCTTAAAATTTAGTCTGCTGAGGAGATTACCAAGATTTCTTCATACAAATGTTTTATCTTCTTTAAATGCATGTAACTACTGTTGCTGTGGAACTAAAAGGTTTTGAGTTCATCTTGATACTGTACTTACATGGTAGATATCACACATACAAAGAAGTCTACATGATCCAAATAATATGTCTCAAAATAGTTTTCAGCGAAGCCAAACATAAGGACTTAAGAAAAACAAACTAAATTAATGGTAACCTTCTGTGAGATTTTGTTTGTTTATTTGTTTTCTAGTATTTTCAGTAAAGTAATTCTTCTGCCATATTTTAAATCTGCACACAGCATTTTTACATAAAATGTAAGACTGTGAATCTAAAAGTGAAAGTAAAATGAGCAAAAATCCCGTTTGGATATTGAATCAAAGGAAAGAGCTCTTAAAACAACTGTGTATGCTATAAAGTTCACTCCACTTTTAAAATACTTTTAGTGGAAGTAACAGAAGGTACCTTTTGTAACATGATCAGTTATGTTTACCTAACCATATGGGATCAGCTCCCATATGCTTTTCACTTTCAGAGACAATACATCTTTTGAAAGTGTCATGTATCTCCCAAAAAAAGAACATGTGCAGATAGCACTATCAGTCTCCAAGATGTGGGATTTTTGTCAGCAAGCTTATCATTTATAATGTTAAATACAGAATACAACTGGGCAAATATGTAGAGACAAGAAAAGGAGTTGTACTGCAGTCATGAAAACATTATTATAATTTCCCATTCCTCTCTAAAGAGCTACCTAGCATTCCCATTTCACCTAATAACCTGCTCAATTCCATCTATGGCTATATGGCATGAAAGGTTTGGGCTGAAGAAAGACTTGCTTTTGTCTCTTTTAGCTATTCTGAAACTTGAATACTGGTTTTGAGAGGACATAAGAACCCACTAGGTTAATTAATTTACCATTTCATTTTAAGAAAGATTTTATACTGCTGAGAAATTTTCACCTACCTATCAGATCTGAGTCATAGAACTACTACAGTTATTTTGATAATGGGAAATGATGAACAACAAATGAAAACAAACAGTGTCATGGTACCCAGCTATGCTCATTTTAGAAAGAATCTTCTCTGATTTGTAATATTGTAGATGCAGTTTAGATATAGAAATGTGGAAATCACAAAATGGTTATTCTTTTCTAATGATTAAAGAAATTGTTGAGTATTTTCTCTGATTCTTGGCATTCAACTAGGGCTATACTGAATACAATACACTTCCAGTATTTTCAAAAATATTTATACTGATGGGTAAATCCATGTCTCTAATCTCTAAATAAAGAAAGAGAAAAATCAAGTGATCTCTGGGATCAAAAGTCAAGAGCAGTCAATGAAACAATCCAAATCAATGGAAATCCATGGAAAAATATGTCTGAGTAGGATCTCCACGCTCTTCTGGCATCAAACAGCGATTGTAGGTGACTGCAACATAAGTGGCATTGGTTGGTTGCTCTTTAGTGGGAGTCTTTAGGTTCTCAAGGAAGTCATGCTGGTGTTCAGCCAGAGATTAAACTGACCTGCAAACATGGGAAGTGGGTTGCCAAAGTCAACACCTTTCAGATACAACCTGAGGGCAGAGGGTCTCATCATCAAGACTGACATACCCAGCCTAAGCTTGGACCAGGCAATCACTTTCTGCCTTCCAAATTGTCCTTGATCTAATTAACATGTTACAGTGACCTCTAGAATGTCTAATGGGCAACGCACTCGAGCTTCTTGAATGTAATACACTTTCCAAATTATCTCTCATTTGTTTATTTTTATTTTAACCCACACATTAAAATATAGGATTATAAAGATAGACTTAAAACCATAAGGGGTTAATTCCAGATTCTACTGCTGTATTTTCTCTGCATTTTCAATTAGAGAAGTAATTAGTTGCTGATTCTCTTGAACTAGTAAGTTGTGCCGTTTCATTAAAAATCTGTAATTTACCAAAAAGATCACTGCACTTCAGATGTAATCAGAATTATCTCAGGGATTATGAGTTTATAAGCTTCAGAAATCCAGCTAGGTTTTGGGTTAATTTTCCATAAAAAGCTTTTATGGAATACAGGAAAACTACATACACTTTAAATATTTAGTTAGTCTCTGACAGAGACTTTAAAAAGCTATATGAAGAGTTTATAATCTGAAAGCTTTTCAAAATACCTGTTTAGTTTAACTTGGACTTTCATTTTATTTTCTGATTGCAGATTCTCTTGTTAGTTTGAAAGGTCTGGTAGGTTTTTTGTTTGTCTTGTTTTCCTTCATTTGATAGGACTGATTTTGTGATGCTATTTTCTACCACCTTTTTATCTTACTCCAAAATTCAATATACCAGAAGTCAGTGATGTAACTACAACCAAATACAAAGTTTAATACGTCATCTGTTCTTTGAAATACCTTCGTTTCTGTTCCAATCTTTGTAGATACTGAAAACCTCTGATGGATGGGGTCTCTGTTCAATTTGACCTGGATATGTTTTCATTTTATCACTTTCAGTGCACATGCTCAGAACATGTTACTAACTGTGACTACACCCAAGAACCTTAGAATTTAAAAGGGAATGGGGTCCATGACTTTATCTTCCTTTCATTAGAAATGTCCAAGAGTTAGCATTGATTTCAGTGTGAAGATGTTTTGTCATCTGCCTTTCTTTCATTCCACTTTTTTTTTTTGCACACTAGCTCTATGTTAATCAGCATATTGTAATGCTTATCTCATAAATCCTCATCGTTTCATATCTTACTACTTCAAGGTCATTTTACCTTATAGATATGTACATGAGGTGTTCCACGAGGGTGGAAAAGATTATGTGAAAAATAGATTATGCAGAAATGAAGATAAATATCTTGCAATTCATCAATTGCAAGAAATATGAGAAGGCTGAACACATGAAGACTGAAAGGGAAGAAAAACATAATTATCATGTGGTGGTACAGCAATGATCATTTAATATGTGAGAGGGTTATGGTTGGTGGGAGACTGTCACGTCCAGCTCTGGTTGGACAACGGCCTGATCAGCAATAAACTGTGCAAGAAACCCAAGCTGTTGGGTAATAGTAAGTTTGACCTCTGTTGCTGTTGCAGTCCTAGGCATTGCAAATCTCACAGAGCAGAGGGCTGCGACAGAGGCGCCAAGAAAGGTGATGCAAGAAACTGCTGAGAAATTGGCAACGATGCTGGAGCTCATCCACTAACCCGGTAATTGCACCTCAGGACAATTAACTTGCCAGCATGCAGATGTTCTCATAAATCAGCATGGTAGGTCACGAATTATCATGAAATAAGCCCTCAGACTGACGTCAGGGTAACTCGCTGAGGTTATGTTACAGCGCTTGGGTAAGTAGAGCTTCTTAGGAGGAAATTAACACATCAACCTCAAGAAAGGAAAGGTCGTGTTGCTCCATCCTGCTGATTTGTTGGAAAACGCAGTCACCTTGTAAAAAAAAATAACCACTCGGATGTTGAAGTGGACCTCCATAATAATATCCCATACAGTTTTTCCTGGTTTAACACTAGCTGTTAGCCTGCGGTGATTCTGCTCTCATTCAGACCCTCTCAAGTTAAGAGGAAGATTTGTACTTTCACTTAAGGAGACTGCCTCTTAGGGTGACTGGCTTCCGTGATGATGTTATTCATTACTCTTCTGCGCCTAACTTGTTATTGTAAACATTATGCTAGGAAAACATGATATTACGCGACCTGCAAATACAGAAGAAATAGTCTTCATCTTTTAAAAGCATATCTGATTTATATTTTCCTATCACTGTGTTCACTAGCAGAACTGAATCAAAAGCAGTCAGTTTTAGTTTCCTTAGTAAAAATGTTTATAAAGCTCTATCTAATCAGAGTACAGTCAAAAATTTTAAATTTACAGAAAAAAAAACCCCAACCCTGTCACACGTTTTCAAAACAAACATTTGTCAGAAAAATGCAACAGTATTTTAAAAGTGCTACTGCCAGAATTACACTGGATGGTGACTTACATAATAATCAATAGTGAATATATTTCAAAAACCATGCATTTGCAAACAAAAGTTTACCTCCTGCAAGCAAAATAGGAAAATCAGACAATTTTTCGAGGGTTACTTCTAAAACTGTGCTTACAGGGGAATATTTTGTAGTTATTTTATAGCTATAGCATATTTTGTAGCTAACGTCCTAAGCGGTTCAGTCTTTGGTGTGACCGTGGACTGCTGCAGACGAAGAGCGATGCCAGCCTGAGTGTCCTCTTTGATTACAGTTTTGAAGCTAGTGGGAACTTTGCCACTGTGTGTTCCTGATATACGAAGTGGAAACAGCAAGTATTCCCAGCGCTGGGCACTTGTGAGATTTACTCAGCATCAAGAGTTTAAAATAGTTTCTGATTTTTAAACTTTAATATCATCTTCAGCATGAGCTGCTGGAAACTGCTGTTATGGCAGTTAACTCTAAAGAGGCCTATTTCATTTTCCTCAATACTTCGAGAGTGTTTTTCCTCAGGTAATATAAATATTTCTTGTACTTTGGTCTTGCATATGGTTCTGTGGTTTATATGTAGCATGCTTAGTTGCTATTATGAACATGGAAATGATATAATGTGCTTCAAAAACAGAGACTATCAGTGTTTAAATTTATCATTTTTCTCAGTCCCTTTTTTAGTTGTTATATATTGCAAAGTCTTAAGAAAAAATAATTTAAAAAAAGATTATTTCCTGTTCCCTGCTGCAATTAGCATTTAAAAGCTTAACACCAATTTTCATTCAAATATGCCGCCTTTGTAGCCATGGTAACCTCCTCATCAGTTTCATCTCCCGGCGTTAGAACTTCCTGCAGTGAGAGGGACCCCGTCATGCAGGGCTGCCCATCTAGTCCTCTCCTTTCCTCTCCAGCACATAGGACACTCTTGTGCCTGCTCTTCACAGTTTAAGGTGTGGAACAATACGAGCAGAGCCAAAATGATAATATTCTTAAAAAGAACAGAAAAAGACTACAGTGTGGGCCTTTCTGGAGATAGGAAATGATGAAGAAGAAAGGTTTATGACCTCAGAGAGTTCCTCACACATGGTGTAAAAAAACAAATATAGACTCTCTGCTAAAGAAAAAAAATGTTTTTCAAATTACATATATGTAACTAGACTTTCATTTTTACAATTGTGTGCACTCAGCACCCACCTTGGGCTTTTGTTTGATGGTCTTTCGGTTTGCGCTGTTATATAGGATTTTCTACATTCTTTTTCTCCCTCTAGTGATTCTGCAGAAGTCGCCTGCTTCTGGTTTTATGTGAGAGATTGATCGATGCTGAGGCGCTGCAGGCATATCGCTGCCTGCCTCTGGCCATCTCTGAAACTGCCAAAACGTCTCATAGTCACCGTTAGCTAGTGGCCACTTTGCATAAACCGCAAGGCAAACATGCAGCAGCCGTGAGTATTCCCAAGAACACTTAGCTTTAATCCCCTTCGTCACTGAGGAGCAGCTACAGGTTGGATATTTGAAATTTAGCCATTCCATTTATGTCCTACATATGGGATATAGACTATAAATCTGTGCTTTAATTAATTCTTAAGTATTAGGTAGTTCTGAATGGACGGCTAAAGTAATCTCCATATGTGTTTTGCCATCTTCCTGAGCCTGAATTACACAAGTCCGGGCAATCAGCAGGAATCTCCAATCAGCTGTCACACACTAATTAGAAACTCTTAATATGCAATGTTAAATAAATACAAATCACTTGTTCAAGTTCTGTCACTGAAGGGCATTTCAAAACATATGAGTTACCACTTGCTGTAGCTGGAAATTATTGACATTTATGGAATACCACTGGCATGTTCATTTCACGTCTGAGATGTGTAAGACTCACCTCTGTTCAGTTACATGAGGTCTCGGTGTGTCATAGCTGTTAGGGGCTCCCAGCCGCCTCCAAGGTAACTGGAAAGACCAATAGTTGCCAGCATCTGTTCAAAGGCAATGGAATTTCAGGCACTGCATTTGAACAATACGGAGATACAAACATGCTTCATGCCCCAGGCCCATGCAGGTAATTGTTATATTTTCATGTGACATCATGTGGTATACTCAAAACATAATTAAAATGTCCGTATTTTTAATTAATCAGACCTGGTTCATTTTTCTTTTCTCCTCAGTGTCAGAAATTAAGGAAAAAAAAAAGTTATAAATCAAAGTTATTTTTCAGTCCAAAGCAACTGAGAGTAATACTCGTTCATCGTTTCCAATAAACTTATTCAGAGGGTGTGTTGCTGAAGGACTAAAAGTCCCTTACAGCCCCCTGACCCCAGGGAAGGTTTCGGGTCAACATCATTTGCTCTGCCCACCTTAATATTATGTAAGCAACACTTTTACACTCTGTAAGATCTACAGCATTTAGCACCAGGAGTTAGTTATGATAACGCTCCATTATTGTATTTCCTTGTATTTGAATCTTGAAGCAAAAACTTCAGACAGCAAAATTTTCCCTGGGGGATGAAAGGGGGCGAGCTGGAGGGGGAGAATGTCTATGTTGAAAGGTGGAGGACAAACCAGAGAGATTTAGTTCCAAATCTGAACTTCCTGCTTTTCTTAAAATGTGCAGTCCATCCTTATCGTTCTTAGTGTCACTTCTGAAAAGCAATTTGAAGGCATTTTATCAGTGTGCAAAAACACTTAATAACTTCCAGTGGCTGTGAGGTCTGATCTAAAAATCAAAACCACACGCAAATGCCCATCTCCCTCATTCCCTAATCCTCCTCCAGAAAATATTAAGAATAAAGGGTGTTTTAATGAAAGACCTCCTCATGTTTGCTATTCCCGGTCCCACGCCAGCATCCTCAGCCGCAAAGGGCCCCGCGCATCGCTGCGCGCCTGCGGTGCGCGGCAAGGAACCGGGGCGGGAGGCAGGGCCGGGGGCAGGGCGGGAGGAGGAGGAGGAGGAGGAGGAGGAGGAGCAGGACTCTGTGCTGCGCCCCTCCCCGCGGAGCAAACCGGGCTGCCGGCGGCGGCCGCGCTTGCGGGAGCCGCGCCTGGAGCCGGGTGGGTGCGGAGCCTCCGCGGCTTCTGCGCGGCCGCGGAGCGGAGGAAAGTTGGTGCGGGGCGAACTTGGGCTGAGTTTCGGGGAGGCTGCGGGCGCCCTGCGGCCGTGCCGCGCGGGGCACGGGGCACGGGGTCCGCGCCGCGCGGGGTGCGCGGGGTGCGCGCGGAGGAAAGGGGCCCCGCGGCGTGGGGAGTGGGGCGGCCCGCGGGGCGTCGCCCCTTCCTGAGCCACATCGCGTGGGGTGGTGGGTCCCCGTGTCCCAGCTGCGCCCGCCGCAGGGGCGGTGGAGGGGTCCCCTTGTCACCCGCTCAGCGCTTGTATGGCAGTCCGGTAAATCCAAGGTGGGGAACAAAATATCTCCACTGTGGTGCTGGATCCCTGCGGATGGAGAGGGTCTTGGTGGTGTTTGAGCATGGGAGCTGTTGGTAGTAGGAGGAAAAACTGGGCATGACTTAGTAACTTTTACACGAATAGCTGCGGGCAACGGTTGTTGTTCTGTACTTGAGAATTTAGAGAGAAGTATTTTTCTTATGGGGTGGTAGTCTTCTGTGTTCAGTCATTACTACAAATGCCTGTAAAAGTAGTAAGCAGTAATCATGTTCTTTAGAAAATATTTTATATCTTGTATCATGTAAGATGCAACTTGCTATGCATGCATATACACTAATTTCTATATTACTTGTATTTCTCAGTATATAAGTACCTACCATAATACCTCTGTTTTTCCTGATATAAAAGTACTGCTGGCACAACGTTGTCACTCTGGCATGCAAGAATTGTGCTTCTCATAGTTTGTCCTTTCATAGTCTTATTTGTTTCAGGATTACCTCTTGTGTAAATTTAGTGTGTTTTCCTAATGGGTTGTAGGATTGGCACTTTGAAAAGGTGCTTATCGCATAAATATTCTTTGCAACTTGCTGCATTGATAGCTGAATGTGTTAACAAAAATCAGAAGCAGATTTGAATGAAAATTTTGTCTTAGCTAGTTTTAGGTCTGAGCAGAAGTAAACTTGAATTCTTTCTGTTAACTTGAGTAGATTTTGAAGACATAAAGAAGCTGTGGATGTGAGAGGTCCTAATTTTACCTGCGCTTTGATAATCGTTGCTCTATGCACACATAACATTTCTATTAATATTGTCTCAGTTGCATAAAGGTCTGACAAAATACTTGTTAGTAATTCAATTACTCTTTCATATATTACTACCCTTACATTTAAGTGCTGGGCATTGGATGGTCATGGTGAGAAGTAATCACTGCGGTTAAGAATCTTTGGTGTATCT
Organism: Eudromia elegans; assembly: GCA_003342815.1. NCBI lineage: Eukaryota > Metazoa > Chordata > Aves > Tinamiformes > Tinamidae > Eudromia > Eudromia elegans. Next base: position 503,147 of record PTEX01000026.1, read on the forward strand.
ATTAAAATAGTAGTTTATTCGTGTTTGCAAAACATTTAGGGGATGGTTTACCTTCCACTCGTATTATTTGTCAGTGTCTGAGACCTAATGCAGAGCAACGCCTTCTGAAAGATGTAAAATGATCTGAATATTGATAAATTTTTATCCATAGAGTTACTGTTGAAACAAATACATTACTACTGGGTTTGACAGGTTGTGGTAGGGTATTATGTTACAGGCAGCAATATTCTGCTTTAAATTCTAAATTTAACCCAGTTAAGTACTTCTTTATATGCTTCTAATCATACGCTTTTGCACTAATATTAATAACACCTATTTGTCCTTTAAGCATGAATGAAGAGAACAATTTCTATGAAGAATAAAACTACTTAATTCTGGAAAACCTCTCAAAGCACTTTTAGCATCGAAGCTGGAGAAAAATACGAAGGAACAATCCATCTAATTCTCTCAGCCTTTTACACAGAATAGAAAAATGGCTCTTCACAAAAAGACTGTTGTGAGTGTCTTAGAGGAACCCCTTTTTGCTTGCAGAAGGAATCAGAATGTCAGGAAAAAACTGAGACTGATACGAATAGTAGGGCTTCTCGTGAGTATAATGGCCATTAGTACTTTCTCTCTTTCAATTAGTGCCTTTTTCAAGACCGAGCCACGTAGCACAGAGCTGGCCAGCAGCCTCGATAGCCCACGGATGATGCCCGGGCACCAAAGAACTCTCTTGGATCTCACAGAACTGAGCGGAGGCAGCACCCCAGAAACACCTGTGAATCACAAAGCTGAGGATGGCAATGCGACAGATCATGCCAAGGGAGAATACCCAGAGGACCTCTTCTCCTTGGAGGAAAGAAGAAGGGGAGCAGTCATCCTCCATGTCATTGGGATGATCTACATGTTCATAGCCTTAGCCATAGTCTGCGATGAGTTCTTCGTTCCTTCCTTGACTGTCATCACTGAAAAACTGGCCATATCTGACGATGTGGCTGGGGCAACCTTCATGGCTGCTGGTGGCTCGGCCCCTGAACTCTTCACTTCTTTGATAGGAGTCTTTATATCCCACAGTAATGTTGGCATTGGGACAATAGTGGGGTCTGCCGTGTTCAATATCCTGTTTGTTATTGGAATGTGTGCTTTATTTTCTAGAGAGATCCTGAACCTCACCTGGTGGCCGCTCTTTCGAGATGTGTCCTTTTACATCATTGACTTGATCTTGCTAATCATCTTCTTTCTGGATAACTTAATCATGTGGTGGGAAAGCTTAGCGCTTCTGACAGCATATTTTTGCTATGTGACTTTCATGAAGTTCAATGTGCAAGTAGAAGAATGGGTGAAAAGATTTTTGAACAGGAACAAGGTTGAGAAGGTAACAGCAGCAGACTCTGAAGGAAAGGTTGGTCAATTTTTAATGAGATTTGTGTATTACTGCTCTGGCAAATTCTGAGTCCTTCTTTATTGTAAGGGCCCTGATGCAGTACAATAAGCCATATAGCATGTTCGGTGCTTTGCTAAAAGGGTTTTTTTTGACGTTTAATCAGTCAAACAGAACTGAAAAAAAAAGCATGAGACAGCTTTCTAGGAAATCAATAGCTTTTAACTCCAGAACAATCCTAATCACATGAACACCAAGGAAAACAATGCACACAGAAATACCCAAGCTTTTATCGTTCAAAATTTTTCCATGTCAGTAAGGTCTAAAATAAAATTACTTTCTTTCTGAGCTTTTAGATTATGCAATAACTATGGGGCATCTTTTCTTTTTTCTTTTTTTTTTTTTTTTAACAAAACTTCTCTTTTTAATGACTCTTACTTCCTTGAACAAAAGTAAAAGCACTTAGAAAACTATATAATCTTATGTGATTCATCTTCTGATTTTTATTATACAATACTTAATTGTTGCAACTAATAACAATTACATGAAAATATATCTCTGGAGAAGCAGTGACAATAATGGTAAAATGCTGGCATCCTCAGTTTAAGTGTGATTTTGATTGCCTTTCTTGCAGAGTACCTTGCATTGCAGCAAAGTTAATTTTGTCTTCATACCTGGTCATGATTAGGTGATGGAATTATGCACAGAAGTGTTCAGTGGATCTTCAGCAGTTGTAACTCTCTTTCTTAAACAGATCACTTTTTAGAGAAGTATATATTTAAAATAATTTTGAGATTGACCCCATAAATATGTATGGATGTAGGCAGTGTGTTAACTGAATGTTTAGTTCTGAATTGAAGTGTCTAGTTTTATATGACAATCAGCTTATTTGTGAGGTAAGGCTATATTATTCAGTGAATAACTATTCATTGTTGTGATTATTCCTGTAACACCTGTCAGAGGATCCAGACACATTGGTCTAGAGGAAAGGATGCATTTTTCTAAATGTATACATATGTAAACAGAAGGAAAGACAGACTTGAGTACCTCTAACTATATAGACAGGCTGAATTCCTACAACCAACCGAAGACTAATGGTTCTGCCCGTAGGCAGAAATTATAGGAGAGATACTCATATTTTCATATTTTGTCATTGGAAAGGTCCATTAAAATAAAATCAGAAAATCCTGTTGCTTTTTTTTTTCCTTTGTTTTATTACTATTTTTATTATTTTTTAACTGTGTTGATTCTTTTTCCAATATTAGATTTCCCATCTTTGTCTTTTTCAACATGCCTGTACTACATTTTAAAAGAAAACAAAAAGAAGGGTTAACACCAACAAAGTATTACCTTAACTATTGAAGGAGTCTTTTTTTTTTTTGCTTGCATTATTTTTTCTGTCTTTTGTTAATGCATTATTTCACAATGTCTTTTCAGTTTGCATTAAGTGTGTAATGTAGGAAGAGACAGTATCTGAGGCAACCATAATCAATTAGTCCTCTATCAGTTAAACATCTATCAATTATTTTCAGCTAGATCAACAGAAGAATAGGAAATTTGCAGGCCACATTTAGCACAGATCGTGTTTGAAATAATCTGGATAGCTTTAATTTTAAATATTTGTATTTCAGAGAGTTCACCGATTTATGATTTGATACATTTTTTACTATTCATTAGTATCATATTATTTTTGAAAAATTGTCTACCTTTTGTAAAAAGAAACAAATATCCCTGCTCTACCCAAGACCTGCATCACATATTTCGTGAATATATTTTCAGGAGCTGACGCGAAGTTAATTGGGTAAGAATGATAAACTCACTGAGAAGTAAAGGAGAATGAAAGAGATCCTCTAATTTAGTTAAAATTTAGTAAAGTGGTGTTTGCTACTTATTGGTGAAAAATAGCTTCTGAAGTACATGCTCTCATACTTTCTCTAATGATTCTTGCTGTCAAGACAGAATTTTGAATAATCTATAGCACTTTGATATGATAATTCACTATGAATTCCTTTGGCATTCACTTCAAGAACGTTTAACAGCATGAGCTCATTTTCTAAGAGCAAGGATGTCTTAAATGATTTTTTGAGAGAATCATACTGAAGCTCTATATTCATTTACTTACCATTTATCTAATGCTAGATATTTTATTATTGCTTTTTAAATAAGAAAGCTATGACATGCTTGACATCCTGAGGCTTGACGGAAATGGATGTTCACCTTATAAGTTTCATCCTAAAGCAAGAATAAAATATTTTTGTAGTCTGGGATTTGCTGCCTGGTGAAGAGAGTGCACATGAATGCTTAATCCCTAATCAGTGGGGATTTGAAGTACTGCAGAAGTGATAGGCATGACTTTTGGTAGCACATGATATTTTATTTCTTAAACACTTGTAAATCTAGATTGCTTCCAGCCACCAAGAATGTGCTATAATGTCAAAATACAAATTTGTATGATGAAATTATTACAACAAATGCAAAAATTGCCATTATTTGAATGGCAAAACATGTATTTCTTTCCATTAGGGTCAGAAAATGCTTAAGTAGCTTTTTGGAATCTGTAGTTTAGAGTGATTTCAAAGAACTTTATTTCAAGAATGCTTAGAAGGTTCTGTCTTTTCTTTTTGCCAGCACCTCATCTAGAAATGCATTATTGATTCTGCTGTTACTAAACTGGAAAGTGGTCTGCTAGAAAACCTGCCTATGGTATTTATGTTTAAGACTCTCTGTTGTAATCTGAAAGGAGCTCAACAAAGTTGAGAAGTCTAAATAAGGCATCATAAAGCTGGAGGGTTGAAGGGTTAGGTGGCTTAGCAACCAGGCATCAAAGAGTGAAAAATCTAATCCGATGAAAAAGCTTTGAGATATAAAAATGTGTTTTATGATAATTTTGGTGCTTTGATTATATCTTATATTAAAAAGTCCTATATATTGAATGATTTCTCTGCTTGATTATCATTTGAATACCTACTCTGTAGGTATTTATCAACTTCCCAGAATAAATACATGTCTCTAGGTTTCTTTTAGATTCCTTCCATTGACCTTCAGATTTGAGAAGTGGAGGGGTTTTTTCTACTATAAATCCATGAATATTCAAACTCAAGACAACTTCACATTTTTTTTTTCTTTAGTGTGGTAGTTGTCTGTAGGTATGTGGGCAAATCCAGACAGAGTGCTTGGTATGAATTTCAGTCTGTTCCTGTCATTCCTGCACAAGTTTTCAGCAAAAAATGTTGAATTCTTGAAGAGTATAAGTTTTTAAATTTGGTAATCTAATTTTGGTAGCAGCATGATGAACTTGATGAGAACAAACTACAAGTTGTATGTATCTAGAGATAATGCAGTCCTACTGTACCAGGTATGTTGGCAAGGTCATGTTGTAATTGTGGATGATGTTGGTCATGCAGCAGGTAGAGGAACCAATGGGGCGATCTGGCCGTGTAGGATAGCATAAGACTAAAACTGATGCCAAGAAGTGATATTGAGCCCAGTTGACTGACGTGAGTTGGTCCTACAATGGCCAAAGTCAGTATCTCCAGAAGTCCTTTTTCAACCAAAATTATTCTATGTGGCAGAACTTCAAAGTTGCAAGAAGTGGCAAATATGTGGAATGAAAAGCAAGAAGACTCACCTTTAATGGTAATTCTGTGTAGTCCTTAGCTGAGTGAAGGCATTTAAAAAGAGAAGATTGAAAGTAAGTATAGGGGGAATGGAGAAGAAAATGGAAATAGCTGAGGTAAAAAGGTTGTTAATTAAAGAGTTACATTGACCTTTGTAAAGATCTCAGTTTCCTCTTGATAGTTTTTACTAGTAAGGCACTCTGATTAATATGATGGGTCTTGAGAGAGCATCATGAAAAATTGGATTTCATTTCCTAAGCACTGCTTTATTCTTCAGCGCGTCATGTGGATTATTGTAGGAAGACTTGAATCTGATCACTTGGTAAATAACTTGAAACAGTTCTGTTTGACAACTAAGAGAACAGAATGTGGGTGGGAGAGGGATATTGTGCATCATCTGTTTCAATGAGAGTTCCATTTTAGATAAACAGTTTATGATATATACAAGCCAGTTATATTTTTTCTACATTTATAGAGAGTTGCATTTGAAACAATGAACTATTTTTACCAAGAAAACATAGTTTCACATTATTTTATTGCCAATTTTCTTGTCTTAGGAAACCGTAATGGCTTCTTTGTGATACATTAAGACTTGTACCGGTCTAAAGTGTCACCGCATTGTAGTTAATAGAAGTATTTGCATTTTAAAGGAAGAGCAGTTAACTAGTTTTATATTACTATGTTATATAACTATAGGTAGTTCTCTGCTTTCAGACTTTTTAGCACAGCACTGAAGTGGGGAAAGGACACACACACAAAGTGTGAGCTAATATGCATTTGTTTAAGGAAAAACGTCAAAAGTCCTTGCATATAGAAGCTCTGATTTTTTTTTGTAATTGTTTTGGCCACCTGAACTACTTTTTCAAAATGTTTCAGTGTAGGATCCAGTAGTTATAACTCTATAGTCTTTCTTCTCTTAAAAGATTTTCTACAACATTGATTGTCTATAAATGCAGTATTTTTTACAGATCTTTTTTGTAGATTTTCTGGAATGAAAGATTTTCTACAACGTTGTTTTATAGTTCATAGAAACATCAAGATTTTATTCTACAGATGTTACATGGTTGGCTGACTTGGGTAAGCAGAAGTGTGTGAATATAGAGCTGTAAGGACCTGGGACCTTACATGCTAACACAGAAAAGAGAGCTGCATTATGCGTTATGTGTTTGGAGCATTTGCATCATTGTGGTTCTTGAAACAAATTTTATTTAGTTTAAAAAACATGTTTTCTGCTGCTATCAGCTTTTGTTTCAAGCTGCTATCAGCTTGAAACCTTTTAAAGGTACCCCTGTAAAAGCTTAATGTTACTCTAGTAGCCATAACAGACCATAATGGATGATGCTACTCAATTTATATTTAGCATAAAGCATTTTTGATGCACTATAGAATTATTACTGACATACCTGAAGATTGATACTTTATATAGCAACCACTAGTACAATTAATACTATATATAGCAAACATTAGTACAGGTTAATGTTCCAAGTTTATTTTAGCATCATTTTGTAACTTACTGAGAACAAAGAGGGAATTAATAATTTTCAGCTCTAGAGACTGCAGGTGTACATGCCTGGATATGGAGCAGAAAGTGACAGCACGGAAACAGCATAAATCAAATGCTCTCAAATCTTGCCCTCCAATAAGATTGATCAGACAGCATTTGCTAATCATGCTGCAGAAAGGAAGACTGAAGTTCTGCATCCTTGATTAACAGCAAAGGGGCTAATATCCATCAATGTGTTTTGGGGTTTTGTTTTTGTTTTTTTAAAGAATATGTAACTAAAAGCAGGTCAACTAATACTTTTTACTTGCCACACAATGGGAGCCATGTTGGCAAGTGTTATTCAGCAGGGTATGTTACATTATTTTGTGTACAAGAAGACAGGAAAAAAATCCATGATTAAGACATTGTGTTATACAAAATAGCAAGAATATGTTTGTTCAGAGTCTCAACTCTGGAAAGTTTATAAAATCTTCTTTGGTTATCTTGGTTACTTTGGTCTAGATCTATGTTATGATGCAGGATTTACAGAGGATGGAATTTCAGTCATAGAATCACAGAATGCTTAAGGTTGGAAGGGACCTGTAGAGGTCATCTAGTCCAACCCCCCTGCACACACAGGGTCCCCTAGAGCACGGGGCACAGGTTGGTGTTGGAAGATCTCCAGAGAAGGAGACTCCACCACCTCTCTGGGCAGCCTGTTCCAGGGCTCTGTCACCCTCACCGTTAAGAAATTCCTTCGCAAGTTCCTGTGGAACTTTTGGTGCCTCAATTTGTGGCTGTTTCCTCTAGTTCTATCACTGGCCACCACTGAGAAGAGGCCAGCCTCATCCTCCTCCCTTTCTTGAGATATTTATATACATTAATCAGGTCCCCTCTCAGCCTTCTCTTCTTCAGGCTGAACAGGCCCAGCTCTCTCAGCCTTTGCTCATAGGGCAGATGTTCCAGGCCCCTAATCATCTTTGTAGCCCTGCGCTGGACTCTCTCCAGCAGCTCCACATCCCTCCTGCACTGGGGAGCCCAGAACTGCACACAGTAACTCCAGGTGCGGCCTCACCAGGGAATTTCAGTCCAAAGTCAGAATTCCTAATCTCAAAATGTCTACCCGCCTACACATAGCTTAGATCGCTTAAACCCTGAAGGAGCTTTGGTTTTTAGCAAGAAAATTCAGGTTTTGCTCCCAGATATGCTCAAATATCACAGACTTCAGGTAGACCATTATGGTATCTCTTATCCACCCACCAACTAGTGACATTTTATTGCCACTTGGTTATCTAAGTTTAATTCCCTGACAGATTAACAAAATCCAGTAGCTTCTTCAACATCTTCATCTGTTGAAATTATTATGCAAAAAGCAGGGTGTTATTTAAGTGAATATCAGATGTATTGGATCTCTGTACAAGGAAATGAAGGTGTTGGGGCATGTCATAGGTGCCTTCCCTACTTCGTCTGACCACGTATTGAAAGACGCTATTGATCCCTCCCACTGCTTTTCAAGGGAGGGTGCAAGTGCGAGTGTTGGATGTGGGTAGGGACAGGAGACCCGGGGTCTGTCGCAGTGCTGAGGGCACTGCAGGGCAAGGTGTAGGACACTGCTGACTTTAGGAGGCCGTGGCCATCCCTAGGCAGCCTGCACTGCACCACGAAGACCAGATACCAGAATACTAGGTCTTATGAAGTGCTTCTGTTCCTTAAATAATCTGTGCTGTTGCTCTCTTTTATTAGCTGTAAATAGCATTCCACAGAGAAGTGAAGCATTTTGCTTTTGTAACTGTAGAATAAAATTTTAAATTTATATATATAAAGTTAACAGTATATTGTGGAAGAGAGCATTGTAACAGTAGAAGAGCATAATGACCTGAGGTTTGTCTGATGTTCATTGAAAGCCAGCTGTTTTTGGGGTGGTTTTTTTTTTTTTAGCTGTAGGAATTGGGGCTCTTTTGTGGGAAAAGTTTTTTTAAGACTAAACCTGAAGTGTGGGCTCCTGTTCTCTTTCAGGTTGAACTTGTGAATTGCTTGTGAGGATTGTACAGCAATCTGACAGACTAACCTACAAACGCAGCTTGTGCTCTCTTGTCAATGCAGATCAATAGAGTGCCAGTATTTCAAAATTAAAATAGCTTTTCATATTGCTTTCAAAAAAATCAGAATCTGATTTTAGTCAGCAAAAGCAAGGACATACAGAGCCAAAGCAAATCTGAGCATTTATAGCTTAAAAGGGTCAATGTGAGATGAATGATTAATAAAAGCCTTTTATATGTGAGGTGCATTATAAATGGGAGAGTGTATTATTGATGGATAAAGAAACAGTGAATCTGTAGCATCTAAACAATTGATTAACTGTGGACTAAAGCATCTCTTTTCCATTTAGCAGCCCTTGTAGCTATTGCTAAATGAAACTTCAATATAAACAGTAGGACTTCTTGTTATCTTCATACTCATCTACAGTATTTTGCATACTGTGCACTAGTGCAGTATTACTCATTCTGTAGAGCAAGGAATGATTCCTCTTTAACTCAGCTAAACCTTATTTCTGTGTGTTTGAACCAGGTCTGTCTTCCTTAAATATTGCTTTTCATTGTTAACATCCAAATCCATTAATCTTTGCAGCAGTAAGTGTGCTATTGGCACAGATGAGAGATTCAAAATCTTTATTGGAACTGGCAGCCTCTCGGCGCTTACAGTGGAAAGGTATGGCAAAAGCTGATAATTTTAATGATTTTTAAAGCACAGATCAGTTGCTATGTATCATAAGATGTGATGAAGCTGGCCCTCACAAAAGAGTGCCTGTCTTTGTGATTTCAATCAGAAAATCTTCGTTAAGTACCTCTCTTTAAATTTCCAGCTTCCTTTCTCGGGGCAGACTAAACACCTAATTGTAAAAGGATGCAAGTTTCAAAGCTCTGAAAATTTGATCTGTTGGTGATAAATCCCTGTTAGAAAAAGCTCTCAACTTCAAATCTTTCTGTTTTAACACAGCCACAAATTACTTTAGCTTTGTTATCAGGCACCCACCACAATAGGTGCTTAAACATCGGAATGAAATCACCATTCCTGCTCTCTGTGATTCATGATGGAAGAAGATAAATGTCACACAAAGTGCCTGAGAACTGACTCAGTAGGTATAATTTTATGTATATTGATACATGCTTACCCTTCTAAATAGCACACTGTCTGCTTTTTGCCAATCATCCAAGCTGTCACTGACTTGCTGATTATTTCTTCTACACTAGCATTCCGGGGACAATTTAAGAAAATCATTTATTTCGCTATATGCTCTTAGGAAGTATCAGTATCTAATACAAGACAGGATATTTTGTGCAGCAGGACATAAATCAAGTTTTAGAGGTAATGCCACATTTTCATTTTTGTGAAAATAGATTAAAAGAGTGGGTTGGTTTTAGCATGTTGAATTCTTGTGGTTGTGCTATTATGTGCAGGTCACAATATCCCAGACAAAGTAAAAAATCCTATGTCAGAACACCCCTAGGAGGTACAACTCCCAAACCAATTCCATTTGACAGGAGAATGGTATGGTGTATTACCACATATTGCATTATTTTCCAGGCAGTCTTTGTTGCTTTGGGGAAGCATGTTTGTGAGGCTGAACCGGTGTATTGGCTTTTGTGTGTTCCTCTCCAAAAATAGGAAATGAAGAAAACAAAACTTTTGAAAAACTGCCTTATTGTGGTAGAGTTAACCTGTATGTCTGTAAAGGACAATGAGAGTTTTCTGTTGTGACTGTGTGTGTTTCTGCAGCAGGTGGAGGGTTCAGAGCTGTCATTGCTTCCAAAGCAGTTTTATTTAGCTAGGTAACTCCTTGCCATCTGAATCTGCTGTGGATCACAGACAGTTTACTGTCCCTCTAGGAGACAATATGATCAGAGCAGTTAAAAAGCAATTACTTCTCAGTTACTATATTTTACAATATTCCTTTACTTTTCCACTATCTTTGTCTTGTTAATGATGTATTAGTTTACAGAATTGCCATAAATATCAATGATCTTGGATGACCTTTTAAAAATGAGGTGTGCAGCAACAGGCTTAAAGGCATATGTGTAATGATACTAACAGTCCTATGAAATGCTTGAGGGAAATAATATATTGCTAGAAAACTATTTTTTGTTGGAGAAATAATGATGATAACAGGCAATTTGCGCTGCCTTCCCCCACTGGCAAATTAATCAGAAATTTTTTTTAGGGATTAATCCTACTTTATCACCTCTTAACTGCTTACTACTGTGAGTCTTGTCCAAAGTAAATGGTATTACCCGTGACATTCATTGCATAACCAGGTAGTGTTAACTTTTCACCCTCTCACATTGCTAATAAAACCGCTCTGGCGGATCTAGCGCTCCAAGCAAAAGGCCTGTCCGCTGTGAGGACCCGTGCCTGCTGACCTTGAGGGCGAGACTGAGGATCTAGGGCCCTTCGCCTGGGGGAGGGCCTGGGAGAGACTTGGGGGTTTGTGGGATTTTTAAGCATACTTTACCTGGGTCTTAAACAAATGTGAATTTTGTTGTTTAATTAATGGTGTGAGCTTTTATAAAACTGTAGTCAAATCCCTTCTGATTTCTCCCAGAATAGTTCTGTCACAAGTTATCATTTAATTATTAATAATCACCAAGTTATCATTTAGTTAAAACTCATGAAAAATTAATGGAAGTCCAGAAATTGCTGTGTTTGTGTGTAAGGAGAAAAAAGCTAGAAATAGTTCATATCATCAAGTTACTCATTACTAAAGCAATCATTTAAAATAACTTGAAATTATCGTGTTGTCTAATAGCTAATTTACATGTCTTTGTACCTTATTGTTAAATATTCTTTTTTTTTCCTTTTTCTTAATATTTACTATATCCATTTGCTATACATTATTTAGAATGTTTCTAGGTGATCATCTAGATGATACCTGTTTGAATAGGATTTAATGCATTGAATTTTTTCATCTTGGCTGGTTGTGTAAATGCTACAGTGAGCATTTTAAAAATAGTCTGCAGGTTGTTGAGCATCTTGGAAAATGGCTGAACTCTCCAATTTATAGTGATGTTTTTGATGCACAATCACCTGTGGAACAGGCATGGCATGGCTAGTTTCTCCCTAAGTCACAGATACAAAACATAAAACCTCAATTTCCTCTCACTTAAACAACTACCGGATTCCTGTGGAATTTGGTCAGAGAATAATTGTGGAGTAAATTTCAGAGGATTTTTCCTTTTTTTCTTAGTGCTCAGTTTCTCAGATAGAATGGTTATTTGCTTTCTCTCCAAATAGTACCATGTGCTTTATGATGAAGTGATTTTATAAAATTTTGCTTGTTGCATTGTCAGAGTGACCCCGGGCTATTTACCATTTACATATGTGCGTGGGCACATCCATACGCCCACCCCTACCTGAAAAGGCCACCGAGGAGGCCTGTGTGATACACTGCAGACCCATAGGGTAGTAATGTTCACTCTTCTTTATTTCACCCATACTCTGACCAGTAATCCATTTCTGTGAGACTATGACGTACTGAGCTTCTGACATGTTATACCTTAATACATCGTATTAGTAATTCCTGCTATCTTATGTCTCTGTAGGGATAAAAACTCATACCACTGGAGAGGAATAATCTCTGTTTTCCTTCCAATGAGAAAATCTTGATTATTGCAAAGGAATTGTCCAGGCGCTCTTTTTCACTGTGTGACATTTTACACACAGGAAAGGCCTTTTTTTTTTTTTGTGCAGAGTGGCCGAAAGCTGGAATTACACAAACTAGGGCTTGTAGACACATAGGCAAGCAGTAAGTTAGAATGTTAATTTAAAACACTTTTTCTTCACTTCGAGCATCTACCCATGAAGTATAAATCTCTTTAAGGCAGGCAGGAGGAACACAAAAGACGAAAGACATATTCAGTAATCATTTTCATATATATCACTAATTTAAGCAAGTATTTTCAGTCTTTAAAATAATTTACTGAATTATTTGGAGAGCATTCTTTGTCTGTTTCTTGCTTACAAGCAATTCCTTAAAGATATTTGCTTTACAATTTATATATTTATCCTCCAAAAGTCATTCAAATTCTCATTTTATATTAAAGGTCACAGGGAATAAATGTTGATTCATAACCTTGCACAGAGACACATATAGAAAAATACAGATTCCCATCTTAAAGTAACATTGATAAGCTCAGTAACAGGCATGGACTGAATTGCAAACTCATGCTTTAGTTTTGGATTTACGGATCTAGATGTGGTTCTCTCTTTCATTTAATCTTCTTAGGAACCCGTGGCTCTCAGCCTGGCAGAACGTTTTACAGGGAGCTATAGGAAGCTTTATTTCTGTTTGCTTGGTTGGATTACTGTCTATAAAAAAAACTAACGGCCAGCAAAATGGTGCTGGTGCAAGGCAGGAGCCATGGTCTCTGAGAGAAATACGGTAGACAGGGTGGCAATAGGGCTTGGCAGAGACTAGCAAACCAACTTGGTACTGCATAAGAAGCTCTTGTTTAATGACTTGCAGTTTTTGAAGCATCAGTCAGATTGGTAGCATCCATTTTTGCAAAAGATTTGAATCTTATTATATTTCCTATTTAAGATTTTTTTCCCCATAATTAACATCAGTTCTTTATTCAAAAATAAGAAGAAGGAAAGGGGACTAAATTATTGTCATGTGCTGAATACAAAGTAAGTCTGATGAAGGCTAAGTTAAGGCCAAAAGACAGGACATAGAGAATTACGATCTTGCTTCTTCCCTGATCCCCCTGTGCCATTTTATAACTCCAAGCAGCTGAACTGCTTTCCTCTGATATTAAATCACCCCTAACAAACAAACAAAGCAATTACTTCTGGGCTCAGAGCAAGCAAGACAGGCTTTATCAGCTTTTTGTGCCCTTGCACTCAAACTGGAAAAGGGCACGCTATGCCTTGCAGCCTATTCAGTTCTGTCATGTGGGTAGCTTTTTGGATTATTGATGGATGTCAAAGTAATTATTATATTGTTGGTGGGCCCACAGCAGACAGATCTCTAAATGCTCACTAAAGCTCAGGAACTATTTTTTTCATCTTAATTTCCTGTGTCTGTTTTGAAGGGGGAAAAAAAAAGGAAAAAAGAAAAAATTCTCTTTCAAAAGACAAAGAAACAAAACACCACAAACAACACTGCCTAGTTTTAAGCCACAGTGTTACAGACAGTTAGGAATGTCATTCTGGGAGATGAAGACATGTTTCCAGAAAAAAAAAAAAAAAATCTGTGAAGGGAATCCTGTTGCTTCCTGTTATTTTGTCTTTAAATTAATGCATACTAGCATTCCATGAAGTGAATGTGCAAGGTCTTTTTCTCATGTATGTAGGTATTATTGTATTATGTTATAACTTATACACTTAAGTTTTTTCTGGAATAACAATATGTAAAATAACATTCTGGTTTTGAGCATGGTTTAAATTTAGTTAATCCTTTCCTGGATAGGCTTCTTGTAGATTCTTTCTGACTATGCAATAGATATAAAATGCAAAGCAAAAAAAAAAAAAACCAGCTTGAGTCCTATCCATGAATATTATTTTGAATCCTATATACACTGAATAGATTACCATTTATATTTACCATGAAAACATAAAGATTTGAGACCGTTAGGCAAAGACCTGTGTTTCTACCAACAGGAATGAAATATAAACTTCAAATGAAATCTGATATCTGTTCTTACAAATGTATAGATTCTTCAATTTTTAAAATCAATGTTCAATCCACATTATTAGAGAAAGATTAATGTTTCTTCTATGTATTTATTTGAACGGACAATGGCATGCAAGAGTTCTGATTTCTACCAGTATACAGAGATGAGCACCAGGCCTTTTGTGCTAGTAACTCCCCATGTATGGCCATCAGAGCTGTTCTTCTGTGGCCCTCATTCCTCCTCACTGCATCCTTTCTAAAAGTCGTGATCTTCAGAAGCCACTGCCCCTCTCCATCATTCGGGAGGTGGAGGACAGGAAGCGAGTTACTGTATCTGCTTCTAGTGACACGAATGCCATGGGCAGCATCAGTTAATTGCTTTCCAAAATGCAGGTATGGCTGCTGCCTTACATGAATGATGAATTCCTGTGCAGGTCCATTTCTTTGAATTATGGGGCAGAAGAGGACTTTTTCTCTATCAATAGACTGGTCTGGATGTGGAGAAAAGTAAAAATATAGACTAGCTGCTGCCAGGATTATTGGTAGCAGTTCAAGATATCTGACAGTCGCGTGATCCAACTCATGGGCCCAGATCCATCCTGCTTGTGTATCCTACAAGAACAGTCTCACCTGGTCATTTCTGTGACCAGTATAGAATTTGACTTATATATTATGAAGATCTATTAACTACTGGCCTGAAATTAGGCAAAATTAATATGGACTGTCACCTATAGCAGTTGGGTAAAGCCTGAACAGCCAGGTCCTATGCTTTTCTTGCATTAACCTCTATTGGTCTTGTAGTGTTGTCTTCTTTAATACCTGATATTGAATCAGTTTGTGATGAGCATGGAAGTCTCATGTTGATTTGCACAGGGTCACCTTTAAGACTGGATGATAAAAAGTTACTGTCTTTCTTTACCACTAAATTAAAATGCTTATTTAGTTGTTAAACAAGTCCGTGAACATTTTATCCACTCCGTTGGTATTGATCTCACTCCACATTTGGTCCCTAGTTGTTGCATGTTGCTATTAACTATAATCTATTAAGAGTCTCACTGTTATACATAGAAAAGTCCAACACACTGCAGCCATATTAAGAGACTATTAATGTATATGATCGATAGAAGACTTGTCTGGGTCATATTTTGAAAAGTGAAGTATAATTTTTAATTTCGAGAATTACAATATTGGCTAATAGGAGTTTTTCATGCTTTTCATCAATCTTAATACAGGTGTCTAGGAATGTACAATGCATGAATTAAATTACTCTTAAAATACGAGGAAACTCTTGTTAGCAGGATTCTGGCACTGCAGGCTATGAAGGGAAGATGAATGGTTAATTATGAAAATTCAGATTGTTATTCTTTCTCCATCTGACTTTCACTGCTTTTGGAAGTCTGTTCTCCACAATTCCACAATTAATTGCTAATTGTTGTTTTCGGATGCTTTGTAGTACAGTGAGGGAGCCTGCTATGAAGAAGTGTGTGTGTACACAGTCTCTTAGCAAAAGGAAACCAGATCACAGTTGTGGCTCATTCAGAATTGTTACTGGACTTTGGGGAACTTTTTTTTTCCCACTCATTTCAGACCCCTTCAGATCTGTAAAGTGGTGTGTCTGATATATTCATGCATTGATGGGAAAAAAATAAACGTCTTTAGGTGTAGCATCAACTAAGGTGATCAGTGTTAATGCCCGTGAGTAGCAACAAAGCAGCATTTTATATCTTGTGTCAGTAAAAGTTATAGGAGTAAGGATAGGAAATAGGTAGTGGACAAAATTCCCACTGTTACATCCAGAACCCTACACTTCGTTCTTGCCCATGTGCTATTTCTCATTAACTACTGATTTTCATTTTGTGCAGGACACTGTATACAATACTTCATTTTTTATGAAAACCTAAAAGTTGAAGTCTGCCCTTTGCGAGGCACCCATGTGAGACACGAGTATGGTGATCCCGAGTGGGACAGGCAGGGACCAGCAAGGGTTAGCTTCAGCTGGACGTACCTGCCCTCTTCTAGGGCCATCACTGATTGCTGTCTACTCACCATGTCTCTGACCCCAAAACGAGGATAAGGAAAGCCAGCAGTTTAGGGCAAGGAACTATGAGTTTCCCACTTTCCTAAGATCTTGACGTTCCAGTTCTGATGAGGTTGCTTTGGCAGCAGCTGTCAGTAGTCTACCTTGCAATTGCTGTTTCTCAAAGCATGGGCCACCAAGAAACCCCTTCTGGCAGCCCATGAAAGACCTCAAAGCAAACTGTCCTGATGCCAAACACCAGGGGAGGATGAGCCCCTTCTGCTCTGATCATCAGCCAGGCATGAGGTGTTGCAAAGAGCTGGAACCAGTGCATGGCCTGGCTTTCTGCTTGCACCATTGCTGGCTCTGGTGGGCTCCAGATATGTTAGAAGAACTGTAATGACTTTTACGTTGTTGTTCACTGCAGAAAAAGTGATGATAATTTCAGAGTTGTTTGGTGCAGAACCATGTGAAAAGAAAAGCAGAACTTTCCAACTTGACAGCATCCTGTACCTTGATGACTTTTCATACCACGAGTGACCTCTATTCCCCTATATTAATGTCCTAACAAGGACCCTTGTACTGAAAATTCAGGCTTTTCTAAACCTAATTTTTCTAGGCTTGAAAAAAACCATGGGCAACACTGCTAGCATAAGAAGCTTATGGTGAACGAAGCTACACGGGATAAACATGAAACTCGGTGTTCAATAGAACCACCCATTTCTGTCTGTTCATTTACACTGGTATATTAAATTATTTAAGTAAAAAATGTGGCATTAAGCATTCTATAGACAAATTAGTCTTACTGAATTAAAAATATCTTGAACTTGCTCAGACAAATCCTGTACAATTACAGGCATAGTTTTCGAGGAGGCTGGATTTACTTCATAATTTATAGACCTTTGCCTAAACAGTTAGAATTTTTCAACTTCTAAAAAACAGAGAAAGTCGTAGATGCTACTAGTTTATTTAAGTATGTATATTTTTGGAATTTTAAAAAACATTTCCTGGTTGCAAATGACAGATATAGCTATGTTTATGCATTCTAATTTGGTAAAATACAAGACCATTTTCTTTGACAAATACTGCTTTTTCCCTGTACTCCAAAATATAGTACCAACACAGACAAAGTCATATGTCCAGAGAGTGAATTTATTCCTTGCTAAATGCGTAATAACATAAATGTGTAAAGCATAAATTGCAGATATGTGTGGTAATTGCAGGCAACTGCTGGCAGCTGTGTTTCCATGGGCCTGTGGCAACATTTATGCTGGTGCCATATTAATTCCTTCTGGGTATTGCATGATCCATTGCATGGATCACAGTCCCTTTAGAGTGTAATTTAGGAGAAAAAAATGTATGCAATAGTAAAAAGTTAGGCTTACTTATCAGCAGAAGCAGACATATTTCTGATGTTTTATCATGATTTTCATTAATAATGTTGCTGGCATCTCTACAGTTGCACATATGCAGATAATATACTTGGCATAATATCTAAGCTTATTATGAACTTAAGCTTATTTAAGCTTGTAAATGCAATCAACAGGCATTCACAAGTCTAAATTACTATTTTAAATTACTCTTATAAGAATTTATCAAATTAATCATATGACACCTATGAGAAACCTATCCAGAGTTAGTAATCATAGAAAGCAGAAATAGCTTAATATTTTTGGATGTATGTAATGAGTTGTCCAAGTCATTGGACTTCTGTCCAGTTAGTCACTTGTAAGTAAAGATGGTGGAACAGGCTTTGTTCCTTTCCTCTCGGAAAGACTAGGCGACTTGAGAGTTATATTTCTGATTTGGTTGTAAGCAGAACAGCTGAGGACTATGAAGAGAGAAATTCATATATCAGCTTTCACTGACATATTCATATTAATACACAGTGATTTGAAGATAAATGTTTAGATGTATTTTAATTGGGTCCAAGATTTTACTCTGATATGCTAGATCTTTCTCAGTATAACTGAGAAAAATATATATTTGCAGTATGCCTCAGGCATTGCCTCTGTGAAGTGACAGCAGAGGGTTTCTGCTAACCAAAGAGAAGAAATCAGCACAGCCGAATGTGTGCGTGTTCCTGCTGTGATGTGCTCCCATTGCAGAAGCATGCTAGCACTTGAGATCCATAAATAACACAAGAGTCCCTTACCTTTTCTTATATGTGCATATTTAAATGTATAAAGAGTGTCTGCCTCTCAGAGGACAGCTCCTCGAGAAGAATTTGTTACAGCTGGGGAGATTAAAACAAAGATGCCCTAAATAGATGCAGTGCTACATGGGTAACAGGACTGCCAGCTCTTCCCTGATTAAGAAGTTTGCTGTGTATTATCAGAAGGGAATCAGGAGACAATGTGTAACAGTGCCATCTGGTGACCTTCTTTCAGAACAGGGAGTAAAAATACATGATTCAACATAAGCATTTGATTTAGAAACATAAAGTGCTTTTAAGCTTTGCACTTAACGTCCAAGATCCAAACTGACAAAACAAATCCTCTGATCCGAACAAATCCTCTGAGTTTAGGGATATTAAGACAGAATATTGTTTCAGCCCATTTGCGGTAAGAACAGTGGGTGTGCTGTTGTATCTCGAGGTGCTTTGTTCTCTAAATGTTTCAGCTTTGGAAAGTCCCTAACACAATCTTTCCCAGTAGACTTGTACCACTTTTTTACCACCAGGTTCAGATAAGACCTGCAGTGCCCAGATTGTTCTGAGCTGGAATTCGAGTGCCCCTCTTTATCCAGGTGCAGTGTCTGCAGCACTGGGATGTCACATCAGTCTGGTGCAGAGCTGATGACTCACTTGCTTTGGCTGGAGCTGCTGTCATTGCGGTACGAGGTTCCAAGGTCCAGGGCTAGCCTGGTGCTCCGTCACCTGCTCGTTCCTGAGCTCGTGGGCATTGTGTTGCCACTCAGCTACTCTCTGCACAGCACAAGAAATATAAATATGTATTCCTAGCTGTGTAGGGAGAAGAGTTTGAAGCTCTCTGTGGCCGATCTGGCTATTCATGTGGAAGGCCAGACACATGACAACTGTCTCAACCACTGCTGAGATGATTAAGGACCTGAAGCATGAGGGTGCGTTGCTGGCTTTTGCTCAGCTTGTCAAGCAGGAACCCCAGGTCCCTCTCTGCAGAGCTGCAGGTGCAGAGCTTGGCACCTGCCTCTGCCTGACTTCGGGATGCCCTCTCTGCCCTCTGAGAAATGTCTGCTTACGTGCACAAATATGTGGCTTTCCCTTCCTGAAAACAACTGAGCTTAATCTGCATGTAGCAGTTCAAATGAATGTAATGAATGAAATGTAAGAAGCAGGGCCAGTCCTACAGAGGAGGGCAAGCAGACGGTCTCCTCAGATATCTTCTACTCACAAATGTCTTGTGTCTTGCTCTGTTTGGACTGCTCCAACCGTTTCCATATCATGTATCCCAGTGATGCCTTCCTTTAAAATATGGTACTCATTCATTTACAAATCTTGTGACTCATCTTCCATTTTGCACCAGGGTAATCTTAGATGATGAATACTAGTAAGACTATAACTTATTTTCAAAGTATCAGTTTTGGAAGCAGTATTGATCCACAACTCAAACCCAGTTGGAGGCTTCACGAGAATAGTAAAAGGACATTTTTTCTTATGGGCCAGTTTGGGAAATCAGCCTTTTTTCTGAGGCTGCAGAACATCAGTATGCTAGATTCTTACTGGAGACTCTGAATCTCATCATTAATATTCTGTGAGCTGTCTGAGATCACCATTAATTTTATATAGATCCTCTCTCTGTTAGTAGGATCTGGTTAAAGAACTTTTTTCCCTTTCCGCAAATGAAAATAATGAAATTGCACTAAGCCTTGTATACAGTCAAGCAAGCTTGTTATCCATCAGCATCTATCTGTATTCGTAGTAATTTCACAGAATATGATTTTTAGGTGCCTTTTCATAAGAACAGGTAATGTGCATTTGCTTGCTCTGTATTATGGCTTAAAGGTGCACTTGTCCAAGATGAATTTTTAGATTTTATATTCTAGTGTATTTCAGCTTGAATAACTGTCCATAAAGAGAAAGATATTCTGTGCACCATTAGGTATGAGGTAATTACAGGTGGAGTTGCTTTATCATTTTTCTTCAGGAACCCCAAGGAGCTATTTAGGATATCATGCTAGAAAAAACACACCAAAAAATGAACATATAGAAAGGAGATGAAAGAGCCCATTTACTGATGTCCTTGAACAGCCTGATATAAAGGAAAGAGGAAATACATTCTCCTGATGGAGGTGGAGTTAGAGCAACTGGGGAATGAGGCATTTCTGTTCTGGCTTCAGAACAGAAGTGCTGGAAACACTTGAGATGCTGCACTCCAACCAGTGGAGCAGGTCCTTCAGACCAGCTTGGCAGCTGTGCCGAGAGCAGCCCCACCACCTGGGGGGTGGACTGCGGCTGGAGGAGCTTGCAGAAGCAGCCAGGAAGGTGTCCTATGTCCTGCTATGGAGGAGTCCTCTGACCACGGGTGTACATTATGGAAAGTTAGCTGTCTCTGATTTGAACTGCTGCGTAAGTTTGGTGTGAAGTTCACCTTAGTTTTTGATGATATGATGGTAGCAGGGCTGTGAGGTGGGACTTATGCATGTGATTATTTAAACCACCAGATAGAATCCATTTTGTACTCTTAGACATATATATTTACAGCTACAGCTAGGCAATCTTTTCAAACATTTTTGAACAAACATTTTTCAAACATTTTTCAAACATTTTTCAACATTTCAAACATTTTTGAAATTTTCCATCAAAATGAACTGCGCAATTGCTTTGAATTTTGAGGAACTAATTTTTTTTATGATGAAGGTCAAATACCTACTCTGTGACAACCTCAGTAATATTAATGAAAATTGTCTGAATGCATCTCTTCATCAGAGGAGTGACATTAAGAACTATGAAATAACCCATCAGTTAAGCATCTCTAGGAGCTTTTTTTTTTTTTTTCCCCAGTTCCTTTGATTTCTTTTATTTAGTCCCTAAACGTGGAAGGCTTTCAGAAGGAGACAAAGGGTTGGACAGTTTTTTTAGATAAATGTTGTACAGTCAGTTGAGTTTAGGTGTGCCCATCTGAAGCCCATCTTTTTTAGCTCCTCTTTGTTCGCTAGTCCAGCAGGACTGTTTACATACAGCAGGCTCAAGAAGTCTTCAATATCTTGAAGACCTTACCTCAGGTACGTGAGGTTACTAATATGGGATTGTACTCTGACAAGAAGACCTTGACCAGTCTTTTCTTTATCTTGCAAATGTGAAGACTGAGTAGGACCCAGCCTTCTCCCAAAGCCTGGCTAAAAAGCCTTAGAGAAGACTGAATTTCAGTTATTTCAAGAAGCTGACGTGTGTCTTCAATATCTAATTCACAGATTGGAAAGAATTTCCATTCCTCAGCAGAAATCTAGGGAAGCTCACAAGAAGTAGAAATGCATAAAACAATTGAATTGTAAAAATTGTAAATGAGAGACTGCCAAATCACATTGTAAATAATATAAAGAGGGGGGAATAGAAAAATTGGTTGGCAGACAGTATAGCCACACTCTTTTTTATTTACTGTGTCCTGAGGATAGAACACAATGTCCTAAATCTGTATAAAAATAGGAACTATGAATTAAAGAAGGAAAGAGTTAAGCAATTTGAGTCACTACGATTAAGCAAAAAAGGGTTAATTGCAACCTTTAATACATTGCACGGAAATAGGAAGAAAGAGGCAGCAGGTCCTGTGGCTTAACTGAAATGGATATGTACAACAGTCTACGTATTTCAGAGGGGTTTTTTTCTGCTCTTTGCTTTTATACCCAGGTACTAAACATAGACGTATTTATAATAAATCCTCTTAAGATACACCAACGCTTGCATTTGCTCAGGAGTCACAGCACGCTCTCTTGCTGCTAAGACTTGGTGCAGAGGACAGTGGCAGCTCTGGTGATCCACATCTGTGGCTCTGATTATAGCGGGCAGTGCTGTGGCTTTAGTCACATGCAGCAGCTGCTATGGCACTGCAGTAACCTCTGCGTTCAGGAGCCACACACCAGTTTCTGAAGCAGTTGTCTCAAGTATAGTTGGCTTTGTATTGTTCTTGTGAGGAGGTTTTTCTGTGTGGGAGTCCTCACTGAATGACAATGAATCAGGAGTGCTGCATAGATCTTGGTGGCACTCAGTAGAAGATTTGCGTTGTTACTCAACAGCAACAGCAGGCACTTGCCTGTTCCCCTATGTGCTGTCTTAATATGGCTTGTGAAGCAAGGACACTTTGGGACGAGACATGCTTGCTGTACGGTGAGGCCAGTCCCTTTTGCTGCTGCTTATCCAGCCAAAGCAGATTGCTTCATGCTGACAGAAGAGGGAGAGTCACGCACACTCTCGCCCGTAAGCTCTGTGTGTCTGAGGATGCTTTGGCATTTTGTCCTGTGTCTCACTGCAAGACACGTGTAAAGGATTATGGCAGCGGTGACTAAGACTAAATAATACAAAAATATTTGGGGAAAGTGCGTTTTAGGAGCAGACTTAAATATTACTGTATTATACATTTATTTTTTCATGAAAGTATTCAGAGTACCTTGGAAGAACATTCTTATAAATCCAGCTGATTATTTGATAATTCTCTGAGTAGAAGATAACCTTTCTTTCCTTGTCTCATAGGAAGAAAGTGGTCCTTGATCCCATATACAGAGAGATGACAATAAAACAGAAATTCAAAGCAATAGTAGAAGACCTTCCATTTGTGACCTCATCAGTCCCTCCTAGACTTTAATCTTCTTAGGTTCTTATAGGAGGCTATTAAAACCTGTATATGATAGCTGAGGCACAGAACGAAAAGAAATACAATGTCAAAGATGGTTTTGTTTTTAAAAGTCTTCAAGGCATCCTCCTCTCTTGGTACCACAACACAGTTTTCTACAGTGAACACATTTGAACCCTGAAAGCCAGAGTGAATAAACAACCAAGGCATGGAACCCACGCGTTTTCTCAGAGTAACGTTCTGCGGTACCCACGGTAATAAATGAAGCAGGCCTTCTTCCACATATTTTCAAAATAAAAGATTTCTCAGGATGCCAGCTTATTCTTGGGAGCTAGGAGTGCTAGGGTTTACAGGACTGACCTGAAAGGAAAGGGTTTGGAGAAACAAGACCAAACAGGGCAGCTGCAAACTCCAGTCTCAAGTGAGAAATGCTGCAAATTGCTGTGGAAAAAAACCATATAAATTATATTCTCTACCTACTCTGGAACAAGGAAGAAATGGATGAAGCTTGATTCTGATTCATAGATACTTTTCCAAGCAACAGCTTTTATCTAGGGGGGTCTTACCCTAGGGGGTGGTTCTTCCTCAGTACCTGTGCTTGGAGCTGTCTGGGAAACTGGGCAAGCCCCAGATGTTCCTCCACATCCTCATACTTAATATTATTGTATGGAGAAATGTATGAGATAACAGTGAAGGATAGGTAATTTTAAGTAAGCTAACCACCTGTTTCAATGCTGCTTCTGTCACATTAAGAGCTTAGAAAGCCTAGTAATTACTTTAAGTGAGTGTCTGCATGAGAGCTAGAATTTTAGATCTGAATTGTTTTATTAACCAGCAGGTATCCATATACTTCCAGGATTCCTGCTGCTTAGTAAAACAGCTCAATGCTCTGGAAGAAAGAGGAAATCACATTTCACAGAATGTTCGATTCTGAGTAGGTCAGTGGGTCCTGCTGATTCAAATTAAAGCTGCCTTTTACCAGCAATGGCTATGCTTTTCTCTAGTAACACCATCTCTTCCAGATGTGTTTCTCTAGAAACACCATCTTCAGAAGACCATAAAAGCAAGGAAAGCAGATATTCCTGATTCAGTGTCCTTTTTTTTTTTCTTTTCCTACTTTAGTCAGTGGTTTTGATAGCATAGCATAGGTTATGCATTCAACAATGCTCTATGCAAACTGCTATACTGCATTTGGTTGAGCAGAACTAGGTTGCACAACATACAGCCATATTTCCAGGCAGTCTGAATATGCAAAATGATAACATTGTGTCAGTTTAGCTTGGGATGGAATTGTTGACAATATAAGGAGTAAGTTACTTGCCTTTTAAATGAAAGTCTAGTTTTGGCAGAGCACGATTCTTTCACAAAATCCACTAGCAGTTGAAATATTCCTGAGTCTCTCAACAGAAACTGTGGCAGTTTTAATTATTGCGCTATTTCATTATAGTTGAAATCCTCAGGGTTTCTCATCTCATTTGGGTACTGTATTGATTTTGGCGATCGTATATTTTGAGCTGTCTGGTAAGATGCGCATTTATGACTCCTTTGTATTCATGGGTTGCTTTATCTGACAACTCTAATATCATTTGGTCATTCTGGGGCAAGTAACGTGAGCCAAGACTAAGTTGTTGAATGACAGTGAGTGCTGTTAGGATGGCTATATCCCATCATATTGGATTTAAGTTCCTATGCCTCAGATCTTGGTGATTTTGAAAATGTTTGCTCAGTTGACATCTAATCTCGGAAGGACCCAACACCATTCTGTTAAACTGTGGATCTGCATGTTTGTGTAGCTGCCTTGCACTGACCACATGCCACTTCATAGACGCTGAGGTGCTGTATGAAAACTGAGCAGCAGCAGCAGAGGTTGCCTATTAAAAGCAAGGCATGATTTCCACTCAGTCATCTCAGAGGATGTGCTAACTTTCACGAGCAGGCAGCAACCTGGTGCAGGAGAAGCTGCGTGCCACCTGGAGAGAGATACTGAGTCCCAGCCCCGTCTCCACCCTCACCACCTCCTTATGGTCTGTTTCAGGCAGGTCCTTGCTCCATGTCGCAGGCTGACGGGGACTCCTTTCAGAGGCACTTGCTTTGTGCACTGAAGAAGAAGCCTAGGAGTCTCATGCAGAGTCTCAGGAGTTCAGCTCCATATTTAGGTATCTAAAGTATACTCATTCAACCCTGATGACTTTTGCTGGGTTTATACTCAGACATTCCTGCTCCTTATTCTATGAACAGAGACCTCTGTTGTGTCTCTGTTCACCCTATATTTGAATACAGCTTCTCTGCTATACAAAGTCTTGCTAAACAAGACCTGGATGTGATGGTAAGGGGGGAAAAACAGGAGTTATTTAGGGTGGCATTGCTTTCTGATTGTCTCCAGGGGCTAATGAACCTGCTGAAGAGCCAAATTAACTTGTTTGTTTGTTTGTTTTTTATCCCTTGTTAGGCTCAAATAGCTCAGAATGGTATTTTCTGCTAAACAGCTACTAGAAAAATAGCTCAGGGCAGGTTATTTGAGATTATTATTTGTGTTCAAAGAAAAGAACAAGATGACATGTTTAACTTAAGAAGTTCTTGTCTCACTGTGAAGTTGGGGTTTTTTTTCAGCTGTGGGTTTTCCAAGCTACCTGCAGAATTACCTTGCATATCTACGGGAAATTTCTGCATGTCCAAAGCAGAATTCTTTGTGAGAGACAGGCAAAGCTGTGATTATTGCTCATTATTATAATTTATCACTTTTGTAATGTGTTCATTTTATTAACTTAGTATTTAAATTGCCATGTGTATTGTCATGAACTCAAAACTGCAAATGCAGAAGGTTTTCAGTTATTTAATCTTACTGTGTCCTCTTATTTTTTTATCTACAGT
The DNA here is from genome assembly GCA_003342815.1 of Eudromia elegans. Taxonomy (NCBI): domain Eukaryota; kingdom Metazoa; phylum Chordata; class Aves; order Tinamiformes; family Tinamidae; genus Eudromia; species Eudromia elegans. Next base: position 528,931 of record PTEX01000026.1, read on the forward strand.
GAGTTGCATGTGAAAAGTAAAATGATTGCTGATGCAATCATAAAATCGTTTTGCCATCTTAAGTAATAGAGAATGTTTTGTATTAACTGTAACAGATTTATACAAGCAATGAATTTGGCTCTGCTATTGAAACCCTTGCCATAGATCTTTTCTTAATAAGTTTGCAATCTCTTATGATAGACAATAGACTGCAGTAACACAACTCATTAGAGCTTGACTTCTATAAACAGCATTCTTAATGAAATATTTTAATATAATTGATTATAAATAAGTCAGTTGCCAACATTTGCAAGCTATTTAATTTTTGAAAATGAATTTATGATGTTTTTGATTAAGTCCTCTTTGGGCCCAGTTTACCAAAGGGATTAGTTTAAAAAGAATTAAAATTGATAAGATGAATTAAAATTGACAATTTAGCAGACGCATAATAATCCACATATTGCTAATCCACACAAAAATTGACAGTATCTCTCCTCTTCTGAAGAAGGACTTAACAGAGGATTCCAGTAGCCAGGATTTATAAGCCATTATTTTTTACAGCACCTGTTATACCCAGTTAGTGCTTTCTGAGATGCTATCATGAATAATTAACATTCTGCTGCAGCTGTCAAATGGGCAAATAACATTTTAAATTGCTTTATTCCTCTGCCTGCATGCTTTTAACTTACATAGCAGGAATGTCAAGCAAATAATCTCTGTGCAGCTGCTCAGTTCGCCTTGGCAGGGGACGTGGTACCGTCCCATAAGGATGGGGCTGACAGAGAGCAAGTGGCTCCTTGTGCTGGCAGCCTCCCCGGGAGCGCAGGACACCAGCTGGAAGGAGTTGGCTGTCATTCCCTGTGGAGCGGGGAGCAGGACGTCTGCCTCTCTGCTGCTGCATGCATCCACTTTTTCATCTAGAAATGTGATGTCCTGCTTTTGCTAACGACCTAGAATAATTGTTGAATATCCGCGTGAGAGGATTTCTCTCCTTTCTGCTCGCGTTTTGTGACTTTACTGCCCAGATGTTCATGCTGGGCATTACTTGAAGCTTCAGGTTTCATAGCCAGATAGTAGTGCCATTCATGTAAAACAGGACTAGAAATGATCTCCTGAGTTGCTGAGTTGGGTCTGAACAGTGGCTGGTGGTGCTTAGATGTGATCATATTTTAACTCAATTCATACTCTCTTCTGATGAATGAATTTGGTTTCATCCACATGCAACTGTTTTCAGTATAGCATTTTATAATCCTTTTGAGAAACAGAAAAAAAAAAAAAAGGAAAAGGGACAAGGAAAAGACAGCTTCCCAAAGGAAGTTGTGCAACATCTAATCTCATGAATTCAGGGTCTGAACTTTCATTTCTTTAGAGAGGGAGATGGGTAAAGAGAGAGAGAGAGAAAAAGGAAAAAAGTAGTCACAGTTAAAGGTTTTTTTGATTAAACTTCATCTAATTTATTTCCAAGAGATAAAAATTAAGAAAACTCTCTCTGATGACCCAGACTGGGGTAAAGAGCAGAGAAGAATATACAACCAATGAAGAAAGAATTTTTCTCCTCTGTAATCTCACACTGCCTACCCAGCTATTTCCAAGGCTATGACTGCTTGAACTTTCAGTGATGCCTGTTATAAAGATTTAAAATCCTGCCTTCTCAGAAGTTTGACAGAAAATTGAATGAGTTTTGGGGGGAGATAGAAAGGATTTTAATCAGTTTCCTGGCCTGCCGACATCTTAATTCTTATGTATCCTTGGATTAGAGTACATAAAGGACTGTGGAGGAGTGTAAGATGTCTGAGCTCAAGGCAAAGTGCCAAAGTACAATGGGTTTAAGGTGTCCTTAGCCACCCAGACTCCTTAAGGAACCCATATTATAAGTCTTAAGTGTCATCTCATTTTCAGAGCTTGATGCCTGCCAGACCACTGTTGCTTTGAAATGGCAAATTCCTGTTTTTGGAAGGATGTTTGTTTGTTTGTTTAAAAAAGAGTTGGAGCTGACGTTGGAGAAATTACAAGTCTTCCTCTTTTTCTTTTTTTTCAATACTGCTTTAAGATACAGTTTCTCAGCATCTTCTTTCTTAGAAGATTTGACTCAGATCTAAGCACCCTATATTCATTTAGGCATAGGGAGAGCCTTAAATGCTTCAGTACCACTGGATTTTTTTTTTCACAATATTAAAATTAAGTAAATTTTTTTGTTGTTTTTGTTGCCTCTTTTCAAAACCATGGACAACAGCAGCTGGGATGAGATGCAGTTACATTAGACCTTTGAGAAATGATTTGGAGGTAATTTGGGGGACTTTGGGGAAGGATTACCTAAATATTCTCACATTCAAATACAGGTTTGCAAGACAGCGTCCTTGCTGTTGTTATAGTCAAATATTTTTGATTTTGATTTGAGGTGATCATTTCAGTATAGTCTTTTTTATCCAAACCAATAGCTGCATAAAGTATTGCAGGCAGTAAATCCCGTTGTAAAATCTAAATTAAACTGTGACAAATTAAAAATGTCTTTAAATGAAAACACTGAAGAAATATTTATTCTGACTTTCTGCCATAACAGAACTTTTTGTTCTACTATTTTTTTTAAAGAGTATAAAATAGATTTATTATGTGAACAAAGATTTCAGTACTATTTTGTCAAACTATAGCTTTTAAATTAGACAAATTTATCTTATAATTTCCCATGTGATTGTGTAATATTTCATTAGCATAGCTAAGTATTTTAAAGGGCTTGGGCTCTGGCAAATTAATTATGCTCTTATATTTATATATTTGACTCAACCAACCATCTGATTTCCAAGGGAACTAATGATGTCATATATGGGAACCTGAGAGTATTTTGCTTTAGTTCTAAGTTTTATTATGGCACAGTACAGGTGGTTTCTTACCAAGGCTGAGAGGGAGAATTCAAAAGGCAGTGAGTGATTCAAAGCAAGCTTTTCTTCAGTCTTGCACGGTAATTGCTGTCTCCCATGGCTTAAGCATGAAATAGCCCACCTGGGAACTACTAGGATGAGTAAGAATTTTATATAGCAATTAGGTAGGCTACAAGCTTGAATTTGTGAGGATTGTCACTGCAAATGCAGTTCTAGCTCCATGTCTTGTTTCACATAGTGAAAACCTGCTTGAGGGAAGAGGTGTTTGCTTCAAAAATTTGTATTTAGTGTATAGAGAAAGTAAACAAAATAAGCATTCTTTAAATTCCATTATGAAGATAAGTGGCTTTCCAAAAGTAAACATGGATGCACCATTAAATGCTCATTTTTTTAGCTGACATCTATTTTTGTAGTTTTTAAAGATTCCCGAAATATCCTTTCTGCCCAAGGTCTCTTAATGTGGAACTCTTTAGTCCAGATATTTGATTATCTCAGTGCAAGAGGATACTTCTTTTTAAATGAAAAGCAGATGATGATATCCCATTCTGCAGTGACTTGGCAAGATCTTCTAAAGTACTGAAATGGTGAATCATCAGAAAAGTGGTGTCCCCTATTGAACCCTACTGGCTACAAGTAATTTCAGAAAAAAAAATGCAGATTTTTCCTATTAAAGTAAAATGATTCAATATTAATGTAAAAATAAAACAAATCCTCCTTGATTATAATGTGGAGTAATTTCAAGATACGTACTTCTCTATGTGTGTACATATATACCTTTTTTGAATTTGCAGCCATAAAGATAATAATTTTCCATCTTATAATGGAAAATTTGATTAGGTCTACATAATCATTGAATGGATGTGATATTCCTTTGTAACTCTTACAAGAAATAGAATATTCTTTGAGATGTTCATCAGGATATAATGCAAATACACATGGAAAACTTAGCAATATAGCTCTGGAATGGACTAGCCTGTGTCCTGTTTACCACAATCACATTATCCTGCCCTTCAAATAAACTGATCAATACAGGATTAACGGAGGTGTTCAGAATTTCATCATTTACATATATGAAAGTCTTTCTAATTTCTAGGCATCTTTTCCATGGCCAGTTTATATCTATCTGTTCTGTCCTTATTCCACTGATGGATTTTAAAAATGCCTTTGTGTCCCCTCTCTGCCCTTTTCCTACGTGGACAAGTAGAGCTCTGCCCATCTTCCTCTCATCTCCTCTACTAACCTGTACCCTTCACAGCCCCTGCCCTGGTCAAACACATGCTTCATCTTGCCCTTGCCAGGGCTGCCAGCTGTCTTGCAGATTAGCCTTCAATACTGTTTTTCCAAGTAATTCCAATCTATATTGGAAATACTTTTTTTAGCACATTTGAGCATTTGGCTCCTCCGTGATCAAGTCCTGTAGGCAGCTAATCATCACCACACACTAGAAAATGACCTTTCTCCTTTACCTTATTTCCTGCTAATGATTTCTTACTGCATGCTGATAGAAGAAATTACAGAGCAATTATATTGTTCCTTAACTGTGTTTGTCTAGCTTTGATCGTCTCCAGGTAATGAGATGTTGTTTATAAGACACTTCTATATAAGGACATAATTGTAGATATCCATGCTGCTATAGAACAGTGTAACATCAGTGATCCTTACTGTTCTGTTATGGTAAGTGACCTCTGAAAGCAGATGGAAGTTCTTGTTTCAACAGCAAGCTGACAAAAGCAATCAAGTTCATCCATAGACCAGAGACTCCTTAGTAACCATATTAAGGAATTCTAAGGCTACATGAATCCTATTATCATTTGCCTAAATTGGAGCAATACTTTAATGAAACAAGGGTGCTGAGATCACAGATGTGAATAACTACCATATTTGACTTCATTACTACTGAAGGGAATAAAAGGATTTAAAAAGCAAGGTAGGGACAATATTCCTAGAGCTGCAGCTTTTTGTCACAGTGGTTGTCATAGGTGCAAACAGCATGCACAGGTGATAATTTTTTTCTAGAATTTTTCTCTCATAGGCTGTTAATGCTGATGTTGATGCTGTATTTCTCACCAAAGCATACTTTTGTAGTTTGGTATATTTCTTACCAACATGTACTGATGAAGAGTATACATAAGATCCTAAAAGATACTTAAAGAGCTTTATAAAAAAAAAAAAAGTGTTATATTCTTATCTGAGAGATCCCTCTCTCCTTCTATTCTTTAAATCAAAAATAATTCAAAAGCAAAATATTAACACCTGATTACTTCTCTTTTAAAGAGACATTCAGGTTCTTTCGTTTTGCATTTTATGTGTAAGCAAGAATATCTACACTGTTTTCATGAGACAAGAACAGACTGCAGTCAGAGAATGCTGATATCCTAGCTCCCTTACACATCTCATAAAGATTACAACCTTTATGAAAAGGTCTATGCAAGAACTGTCTGTGCATAGGTTATGATACTTTCTTTAAATAATAGAGCTACCTTAAAGCAATGCATTTTAATATAGTGAGTTTAATAATTTTTTTTGAAGACGTTAGGTGATTTATCACAGTTTCAGTGATCAACATAATATCAGGAAAAACTGTATTGTTAGGTAAACCAAGTATTTATTGTGAATTGATTTCACAGATGATTATTGGTGCATAAGCAACAAAAAAAAAATTCTTAGGGAAATGATCTGTTCTATTTAGATTTATAAATCTTAAAAGTGCTATGTTGATTCTCTTAGGTTACAAAATCTCAGAACCTCTTGTAGTGGCTTGTAAGCAGGAATTAATTTGATATTTATTTTAGTTTGATTCCAACACTTCAGATGCAATTCAGCCATCAAGTTCTGCATGCAAAGGAGAAGATCTTGCTCTTGCACTTGATTCTGAAAGGGATCCTTATTGCAATTGGTGAATATTCTACATTTGTTTCTAGAGAGAAAAAGTTTATGCCTTCATTTTGGGTAGACGAGCTTGATCAATTTTGGTTAGATGTTCCTGTTACTGAAATAAAAATGTTTTGGCTGAGGGCAGAATAATAAAATTTAGGAGCTAAGCGTTCTCATTGAACACCCCAGTCTGGGTGACTGCCAGAGCTTTTCTGAGACAAGCATACATCTGGATCAGTGGAACCAAGGACATTAAAGAAGAGATATGGGAGAAAAGATCCAGTTGTTTAACGTGTTTCCTAATTGCTTTGTTAAGAAAATTCCAGCCTGCTAGAGTATAAACTGAAAAGTTTATCAAATTTTGCAGTGAACTGTACGGAATATAAAAGCAAAGTGTGGGGGCTTGTTTTTGGTTTTGTTTTGGTTTTTTTTACACATTCATTTCACACTAATGGAAAATTCTCATACTATAAACTAGGACCAGTTAGGTCACAGCATAACAGCTAAACTCGTCAATATGACAGTGAAACAGCACTCTGTTAATACAATATTGAAAGAGGAGGTATTATGTAAATATCACAGCATCAACAGCATCTATTTCTGTTATGTAAGGTTTAGGATTAGACTGAGACGTGCTTTGTTTCTCATATTTGGATTTATATATGCATTCCTATAACAAAAAGCTTCTGCCAAGAAGTTTGTGTCTTCAAATATTTGTTTTAATCATCTCTTTGAAAAGTGTTGTCCAAAATGCATGGGATTTCAGCAGAAGCAGATGGAGACAGAAATATCAGTTGACAAGGGAAGTGAAGGTACTGTATGATTAAACCAAATATTTAGACCACTCATTGAATTTTCCATGTGTGACTGTCAAAGCACTTCACAAGAAAGTCGATATCATTATCTTAATTTTGCAGATGGGGAAACAAAACAGAAATACATCAAAGGAGCAACCAAGAGAACATCTTAATCTTTTTACTCTTTGGTCAAAGCCATTTCTTCTGGCTGATGTTACCTTCCGGACTGTTTGATCTGAGCTAATAATGCATATTTATATGATTTTAAATCTCTGTAGTTCATCCTAAATTCTGTAGTGCAGTCTTCTACTCAGCATCAGGGAAAAGATAAACAAACATCTTGGCAGGGTGCTCTTCCTCTTTTAATATTTTATGTCTAGTCAAAAAGTCATGGTATTCACTACGGATATACTTCACAAGGCTCATAAGCACACATTTTATGGCAATCAAAATATACATGATCAGATTTTAAATTTTAGAATAGATTCTGAAGCTTGGAGCTCCAGGACCAAAGCATTCTATATACCTGCCAGGGATGTACACAGGGAAAGGAACATGCATGTTAGAAGCAGAAAGTGGATTTGTTCTTAACTTCAACTTACATTGTCAATATTTCTTCGATCTTAATGTTTTCCTGCTTTTTACTGAGTGCAGGAAGAGAAGTGCTGTTAAGTGTATTTTTACTCTTCCCTCTCTTGGCTCTGCTAGGTCATCTTCATCTTTTTGGTCTTAGTACATTGAACTCTCAATAAAGCTAAGGTCCTTGTATTCCAGGTCACCATTTCAAGGATTAAAACAAGTGACTTGAAAACATTTAGAAGTCTGCCATATGTTGTCAAATAAGAGTTTAGACCAGCTCCAATCTTACAGGAATGTTTGGGAACAAGAGCTGTAGACCTCGGTCTTGCACCAGAAGTGGAAACCTCTCCTGCCAGCATTCATACTTCCTTCTAGCTAATCTTTATAGTGCATGGCTGAGATTGCCCACATGACAAAAAGGCAGCAAACACTAAAATTGTCTAAGACTGGGTCTGATTGCCTAGAGCTGTTTGTGTCCTGTAGAGCACTGTCATGAAGTGCGATTTGATGTATTCCTTGAAATTTCCTTTATTTGTTTTTAAACATTTAGTTTATTGCATTTTCCCTTGTTCCTTGACCTTTCCTGTCTAAATCCACATGGCTTTAAAAATGGATATTATCATATTTGTGCAAATAACTTTTTCAGGAAGGAAGGAAGGGAGGAAAGGAGAGAGGGAGAGAGGGAGAGAGGGAGGGAGGGAGGGAGGGAGGGAGGGAGG
>PTEX01000026.1:536913-563490 GCA_003342815.1 Eudromia elegans
GAAGGAAGGAAGGAAGGAAGGAAGGAAGGAAGGAAGGAAGGAAGGAAGGAAGGAAGGAAGGAAGGAAGGAAGGAAGGAAGGAAGGAAGGAAGGAAAAGAAATAATGTAAAATAGTTCTGAGGCTTTGTAAAAGAAAATGTGTGGAGTAGCCAGAAAAGTATATTAGTACCAGCAGAAGTATCCAAGGAGGAATGCAGTGCTTGTTCTGCACAGAAAGTGCTAGCCAGGAATGGTCTCTGGTCTTGTTCTCTCACTCCCGTCAGGGAAAGTTGTGTCCCAACAGCTCATAGGGAAGAACAAGATGCCTAAAATTAGTCTGATTACATTCCAAATCCTGTTTATCTTTTTTTTTTTTTTTTTTTTTTCTATTGACGGCATAGGGACAGCACAGCTGGTTTAATCTGATTGTAAAGCACCTCTGGTAAGAGTGATTTGGGTAGTCTAATGATCTTATATTTAAATACGATTTATGTCCGCTGCTAATTTTGCTCAATCCAAAGCAGACATATTATTCAAAATGACTTAAAACTTATTTATCTGACTTGTCTAACAAGAAAAATGTGAACCTCGGGCGGAGGTGTGATTTCACCAGCATTTCCACGGAGCCTCCACAGGGCCGGAGGTACAGCCTGCAGTCTCCCCTACGAACCCTGTGATTCTGTGCGTCCTATCTGCTTGGGAGAAGCAGCGAGCTCACTGCTGTGGTACAGGATGCGGCTTTGCAGGTTTTCTTGATGCAGTGCCTGTATCTAACACAGCAGCTGTATCTTGCCATGGAAACAGACTCCGTTATCGTAACTGGTATTGATTGCCTGGCTTATCTGTAATGCCATTCTAGGCTTTAAGGTGAAAATTTTTCAGAGTTGCAAAAGGGAAGAAAGTTGCTGTTAAAGAAATGTCAGTATTTTGCCAAAATAGGGACTTTTCAGTTGAGGTGAAATAGTAAAATATCTTATGACAGAATGTCTTCAGTTTAGCAGCTTTTACCAGGTATACTCAAGAATAACATTTCTGTGACTCTGAAATAATAAATTTGGATGTGAGTTACCAAAAAAGATCCAAAGTATTTCTGTGACTGAAGTTGCAGGAAGTGGTGACGGCTTTTGAAGTATATGTCAGAGGCACTACCATCTTTACTCAGATTTGGTTAAAATCAATCTATAAAAACAATACTATAGAGCACTACTACAACTTGTTCTACAGCTTAAGTTAAACAGAAGGCTCCTGAGGGTAATAAATGTGATACTTATTTGCTTTCTGGAGTAAAACTAGGATTATCCCTTCTGTGATGTTATGTGAAATTTAATAAGAAAATGTTATAAATTTACTGAAAGCTAGCGAGCTATAGGTGTTCATTTGGTCCTGTGTGATATAGATGTATAAAGATAATATTGAGTCTAACGATCTTACTGTCTGAGTTAAAATAGTTATAAAGCAAATAGCAGACTGCAAAAAAATAATAAAATGTTTTGCTTAATTAAGTTTTGTTATGTCATGAAGTTGCCTGTCATGGTTATCAGGAAAATTCATCATTAGGCAGATTCTGAATGAAAAGTGAAAGGCATGAAAAAGGAAAAAAAATGCTTGTGGAGACCATCAAAGTAACCAATGAAAGTGGAGCAGAGCTGACTTAAGGGGCAGTTTAAGTAGCAAGCCTGCCCTAAAGCCAGAGGCACAGATTTTACAGGAGATGAAATAGTGCAAGTATGTAAATATATAAATAGACTAGAGGAGTAAGTGCATTTTATCCTATACATTAAGGGATGAGAAATTATTTTAGCAGTGAAAACTTCTTTTTTTTTTTCAGTTGGAAAGTATAACTCTGGGTGAGATGTTTTAAAAAATGGGAGTCTAAGCTTCTTATTCTTTTTTAACAGAAGCTGAAGTATAGGAAATTATCCTAACAAAGAATGATGCCTTCATCCTCCTTTATATCTCTAAGAAAGCTTCATGCTCAGCATTTAGACTAGAGACAGATCAAAATGCAGATGCTTTATTTGGTTACCTTAATAGCTTAATAGATTTTAAGGATTATTAGTCTCACAAGTCGTTTCGAGCTTATAAAATTCTAATGTATTTCTTCATAGAAATATGAATTCCATCCCCAAAACTCCAATCCCTAGCAAGATGCTGGATTTAGTGCTGTAAAAGTTTAATGGTCTGTATGATAACTATCCAGTATTTGCGAAAACACTTCAGAGAGTGAAAAAGTGCAAGAAATGCCCAAGCAGATAAAATTAAACTGCAAAATTGAGATTTTTCACTCTGTTTGGTCCATCTACAGGGATATTTGGCCTTTTATATTCATTCCTCAGCTAAAAAAAAGAGAAAAAAGTTGTGTGAGATACATGTCACTTGAAAAAAAGTGACTATATATTTAAAAACCATGCCCATAAGTGACATTGAAAATTAAGAGGAGTTGTCCCATGGGCAAGCACCACTCAGGAGCTAGCTCTCAGGCAGGAATCGGACAGTAACACTAGATCAGCTGCATTTTCTTGGATCTGTATCCCAGATCCACCTCTCACAAGCGGACAGGAATAATAGTACTGCCCCTTCCTGCCTGCTTTCCTGGATGAATCCTGATCTGGTCACCACGACCTTCCCCAGGAGGTCCCTGGACCCCCATCTACCCTTGGACCACCATCTCCAAGTCTTTGGTAATGGCAGAGTTTTCTAGATTTCCTTTGTGCTGTAACTCATAATTTGTTGTCCAAGGAGACCATTAAGTCAGTCCTTTACAACTTTTCACCAAGATCCCAAAGTGATATTTGTGAGAACTGTGCCATTTGACTGTATTTTCTTCTGAAATTACGATATAGCAATAGTCCTAAGACCTCCTGTGGAACTACTTGAAAAGGAATAATAAAAAGTTGTCTATGAAAACCGTGCACAAATTGATGATCCACTCTGAGTGTAGATCTCTCCAACTAAACGTCTCCTGTGCTCTTTTTTGACACTGACAACCACCTGTCATTTGGATAATAGTATAAGCTTTTACTCCTGGTGTTTCCTCTGCTTGGTTTTATAGTTGAGGGAAAGCATAATTCTGCTGCCAGCCTTTCCAACTCAAATAGCCTGATGTAATATATTTAAAGTGAATCGCCAGGAATCATAATTGCAACTCTCCACGACATTTGTTCCGAACTGGGCCTGATTCATCTTCAGATGAATCCACTGCTATCAAAGTTTTTTAAATAGTTCTGTAGACATGTTGCAAAGAAGTGATATCTGTACTGCCTGTCAATTCAGTTCTGATACTGAAATCGCAGTGAGATATTTCTGACCACAGTAAAGATCATTTATGGCTTTTAGTCCTGAGGCCACTGACCAGTCTTGCCAGGAAATTCACAGTTCTAAAGAAAAATGCAATTGAAAGAGTCTTGTTTCCAGACAAGATCTGGAAGATCTGTAGACTCTTAAAAAAACTCGAGATCAAATGGCTCTTTTTCTGAAAATGCCATTCTGAAACCTGAGTCTTAATTAGCTCCTGAATCAAACCTTCTCCTGCAGGAAGTTTCAAAGTCACGGCTCAAATGGGAAAATTTGTGTTTAAGATTCTCAAACTATTATCAGTTTCAGAAGACTTTAAAATACTTAAGAAAAAATTTTGTTTGTTCAGAACTCATTTGCAGGAATTACTCACCTATTACTGAAAGTTGAAGTGTCGAAAGAAAGTAAGGAAGAGTAGAACTGAGGGAAGCAATCCCTTTTCCACCTAGTGTTTTTTTGGTTTGGTTGGTTGTGTTTTGTAAGGAATACTTGAATTTGGTGCAGCCAAAACCACAGATTATTAGACAATGATTTTCTTCCAAGAGAAAGTGCAGAATATATGGAATATATGTGTAAAATGAAGGTTCATTTCACTCTGTATGTGCTACACTAGTTTTTGTATGCCCCTGTTCTCAGTTTTTAGCGCAAAAATTAATCTTGTTTGTTTTAATCATATTGAGTGGCTTAAGCTAAGACTGTGTTTCCAAGGCTTTATTTTTGCAAGGATAAAATTGAAAATAACATTTTTTACATGAAACTGAGATCCTTCTGTGCAGTTTTGGTTTCCTTCTGAAGTCAGAAATCTTTGTAGGCATTAGATACTCAATGCATCAATTTGTATATGTAATAAATCAGGCTGCTTTAGAGGAAATAAATGGCCTAGCAAATAAAATAATTCTGATTATCAGCAAAGACAGGTAGACTTTGGATCACAGTACCAGGTTTCACAGGGAACAAATGAATTAAGAAAAAATATACTATTCTAAAGAAGCTAGGCAACACATATGAGAATGAACTGTGAGGTCAGAAAGACAGGACAGAAAACAAATTTAATTTTTCTCTTCAGAAGTCTGCATTAAATAGCCTGAAATAATTAGGTAAAATAGTATTACAACTCCCAATAGGAGGATGTAAATTTAAAAAATCATAAAAAATACTATAAAGCTTTAAATTGCTGTATTTCATTTAACAGTAAACAAGTTATCATTGTAGGAAATTGATATGGCAGTGATGAAAGTGTAGAAATTTTTCTTTCCATATAAGCAAAATCTAAATTGCCCCATCACACTGTTTAACAGCTATGTGCAACCTGTCTTGTTTTGACAGAATGGTAGATATCTTCCTTTTAACAGAAGTCAGTGATTTCTCTTTGTTTTGGAAATTACTGCTTCCAGGCCTTTGCTCTCCTGATTTATTGAACTGTCAGTTAGTATGGCAGGTGGAAGATCTTTCTATTTATTGGCTTCTTTGCTGTACTTTGATCATAGAGACATGTGAACAAAAAGTCCATTTCTTGGGAATCCTTTCATGGTCCAGGAAGACATGACTAACTGCTGTAAAAATGCTTCATAGTCAGGATGCTTTTCAAAGAAATGTAGACCCAAGGCTAATCTCGGGATTAATTCTCCTTGTCAAGTAAAGGTTGAAAATGATTATCCAACATATCTATATTTCTCCAGACCGTGTCTGCTCAATGTTCCTGAGAGCTATAAAATATAAATCAAAATTTATATTTTCTGAAAAAATAATGGTGAGAATTCAGTCTGCAGCAAGGTCCATTGCATTTTCTTGGGCAGCAAATAAAAGATTTTTAAGATGAAATCTTCAGGCTGTCAGTGTATGTTCTATTTTGAGAGGATAGACAAAAGAATCTGGTCTAGAATCCCTCTTTCTCTGTGGGAAGAATGAGATTTCTCCATTCTCACAGAAATTTGTAATTTCTATGCTTTGGCAGCTTTTTTGTCTTTTTTTTTTAAATTTTCTATCTTTTGATTTGTTTTCAGCAGAGATTTCTGTGTTCTAATGTGAAGGATGAACCTTTTTCATACCATTGCAGTTGTAAATAGTATTTGTATATTACTGACTTATTTCCATCAGAGGAGTGGAAAGCCTCAGCTCTTCTGTGTCACTGGGACAAACACAGGCTGGAGGGCAATTTTCCAAGGGTCTGTGCAAAAAGTGCCTCTGTCTCGGCTTCAAGGTCCAGCTCTTTGGGGAAGGCAACAGTCTGTCCCCTTGCAGATCCCTACTTCACTTCTTGATGACTGTGCCAAGGAGATTACCAGACACTGGCAAAGTTGCAATAGATGTCCTTAATACCAAGGAAAAAAAACCAAAAAACCCTCTGCTATATCCCGAATCGATCCTGCAGCCCTTCCTTTGCAGATGGCACCATTAATCCAGCAGACAGGAGCAGCTCTTGTTTATCACCAGCCTGAGCGTGTGCTTGGCAAGGAGTGCAGTGTGGGAGGGTTTGCATCCTGCTATAGATCCTGCTTGGCTCCTCTAATGAGCTCAAGGAGCTTTATAGCTGTGTCCTTGCCCACGTGGGGCCAAGCGTGGCAGGGTAGGAGTGAAAGCAGCACTGGGAACAGGAGATGGCTGAGCCCTGTGCACCCACCTGCCCTTGTGCAACACCCTGGGAGACGGATCGTGGAGCGCGCAGAGGGATGGATGGATGGATGGATGGATGGATGGATGGATGGATGGATGGATGGATGGATGGAGCTGCTGTCTCCTCACTAGGTGAAACACAAACCATCCAAAACTCCAATCTGCACTAGCCTAAGAAAGCCTTTGAAAACTTCTGCTTTACTAAAGAAAAAAGAAAAACCGTCAGTAGCAGTTAAAGGTGACTTCTGTTGATGTCACATAAAGTCATTTAAATATTTTTTTTTTCTACAAGTACTTTGGTAGTTGGCCCAGCTTACTCTTGCCCGAGCTAGCAGATGGGTCCTCGAGGGCCCAGGCTCACACGTTGTGCGGTCATCAGGGAATTTTGACGAGAGCTCAGAGCGCGGGTGTTCGGCGGGGCACCGCGTCACACTCCAGTGCCAGCTGGGAGGGTCCCGGGAAGCAGGCCGTATGCCCTTGGAAAACAGCGTCCGGAGGAGCCCTGGCCCAACAGCACCTTTGCAGGGCAAGCCTGTGTAAAACCAGTTTGGTCAGTGGCCAGTAGCTCCTAGAGGAGAAGGCAGCTTCTTATTGAATGGCGTGTAATACTTGATGTTTTAGTTATTCTCTGATCTGCCAAAGAAGGACAATCTGCCAACACAGCCCCAGGGGCAGAAAGCATATGTACTTCAGAAGAGCATCCTGCATTTTCTCTGTAGGTTGCTCTATATGTAACAAATTCTGAAACTGACACCTCATCTCCTCCACCTTGTTCCAGCACATCCTGCCCATGTTTTCCTTAGCTATGTCTAATCCTGTAGAGCTAGTTCCCAGTGGTGTGAAATCAGAATTTGAGCCAGTTTTTCCTGATGTTTTACTTTTTTTTTTGAGGTTTTCCATAGCAGATTCTCCCATTCTTGTTATTTTTTCATTTATATTAAGAAGTTGATTTTACTTGGTCTTCTTAATTCTTCTCATGTAGTTAAAAAGGCTTTATGAATCAGAAGAAAAGGTTCTAGTAATTCAATTTTAACTAGAGGTTTAAAAAGTGAATATTATGAAAGTGTGTTTTTATATATATATATATATTCATTTATTATTTATTTATTTATTTGGAATTTCAGTTATGGAAATGGAGTACCTTAACAGGAATTGATCTGTAAGAGTCTTAGTAAGTCTTTTCCATTCATTAAATTTATCAAATATAATTTACCTTACTAGGAAAAAATACAAAATGTGACTTTCAGCTATTTCCATGAGCATCCACAGCAAGACTGGAGGAATATTGTTTATAAAGCATTTTAAAACATGTATGGGCACAGAGATCTCTCTAATATGACTACTGCTTAAATTCATATGAAGAAGAGAGACTAATGGAGTTTTAATCTGATTTTTATGTCAATTTTACAAATGAAATGTGATATATCCTAAGAATCAAATACATTTGTTCTAAGAAATTCATTTATTCTCCATGATTCCTATGATCAGCATTCCTAACTCAAAAATTATTCAAAGTAAAACACCATGTTTAGAAACATTGTATAATAAGATGTGAATTCATCAAATCTTGATTGTTATCTCAGAGAATCTCATGTGAGAGAACCTGAAAATTTAGGCTAGTGATAGATACGCAAATGAAGTGACAGTTCAAGTGAAGATTCTGAATAATGTGTGCATTGTTTAAGCTTTTACATTCTGAGTCAAATGTATGTATTTATTGCAATAGGAATTTTCAATATAGCCAAAAACTAGTTTATGGTTTACTTCTAGACATCTAAAAGCTGCGTAACGCAACGTGATTTCTGGCTAGCTATCTTAGGTACTCAGGTCCTGAGACAAAAAAAACCTAGAATATTTAAAAAAAAAAAAAGTAATAATGTAAAAAAGCAAGAAAGAAAGAAAGAAAGAATGAAAAGTTAGACCGCAAGTTTGGGGAGCAGCTGTGGACTATGAGGAGTTTTACCACAGGAAGTCAAGTCTTGCCCTTGACACTGCAGTGGTGCTAAGAGAAAACAGACTTTGTCCATTTTTTTGTAACAGAATAGGGTTACACAAAGAGGAGTGGATTTGCTATTAGGTTGGTTTTTTTTCTTGCTTGCTTTAATGAAAAACCCTGCAGATCGTGAGTTTTGGCTTATGTCCAAAGTAGTATTGCATGATCTCACATAACAAAGCACACGCAGCAGCTTGGAAGTAAATAGATATTCTCTTGTTCATGCTACAAATGGAAAGGGAGGGACAGCACACAGCTGCACCAAGATGCCAAGTGCTTAGGCCACCCCTCCCAACGCCCTTCAACGCACTGCTCCTTGCTTGTGCTTGGCATGGGTCTCTTGCTAAACCCTCCGGAACATGTCTTTGGTGTCCCCAGTTCTGAGAGACACCCGGCTTCAGGGCTGCACGTCTTCCCTTTCACCATAATGCAAAGGAGAACACTCTAGGGGGAAAAAAAAAAAGGTAGGAGGGATCGGTGTAAGACAGACGCTGATGGGCTATTTTTCCTTCACTTATTGTGAAGAAAATACTGATTTGTTCTGCTTAATGATTGTAGGTGAAGACTGAAAATTCTGACTTGTTTTTCTGCCTGAAGCTCTAACAGGATTGCTGGCAGTACAGTGCTAATGTTTCATCTGCAGGTTGTTCCTTTTTCTATTTCTTCTGCACTTTATTTCTCTTTACCATTTCCCAAACCTTGGCAAGGACAAAGACAAGGACCTTGACAAGGACCAAGACAAAATTTTGCATGACATTTGCACTTTTCAGGCAATCACAGAGACTAAGGAGGAAGCAATGAAAATGGTTATCTGAAGGGGAGGAATACAGAGGGAGTGCCAAGTCCAGTTAGAGGCCTGTGGCCAGTGGTGTCCCACAGGCGTCAGTGCTGGGCCCAGTGCTGCTCAACTTGTTCATCAATGACTTGGACGAGGGCACAAAGTCACCCTGAGCAAGTTCGCTGATGACACCAAACTGGGTGGAGTGGCCGACACTCCAGAGGGCTGTGCTGCCATACAGAGGGACCTGGACAGGATGGAGAGCTGGGCAGAGAGGAACCTCATGAGGTTCCACAAGGACAAGTGCAGCGGAGCTGCAAGTCCTTCACATAGAGGGAGATAACCCTTGGTACCTGTGCAGATTAGGAGTTGACCTTATTTTATGTGTGAGGTAGAACACTTTAAACGTATAATGGAAAAAGTAGTCCCATATTTACAGATGGAGCATGCCAGAGTTTTCTCTTTGTCTGTATTTGACATGCCAAAATTTTTATTGAATATCCCTTCTGCTGAGACTACAGCAGACACTAATTTATAGCAGCTGGATTTCTGGATTTCTCAATATTGTTCAGCTGGATTTCTCAGCGTTAGTCATTATTTTGCATGCCCCTCTCACATTAGATCACATTTTCAATCTCCCAGAATTGCTATTTCCCTATCTCTTCCAGGATCTTCCAGTTGTTAGAAGTGGAAAACCAGTGCAAAGCAGTACTCTTGCCCTTGTAGTGCATCCTCAGCAGTGTAGAGGCCACTTGCAGCAAGGAGATTTACCCAGCTGCCATAAATCATTAGAGCAAAGAAAAAAAGTGCTAAGATTTATTAAATACTTTCTTCCACAGGAATCATGATGACAATTTTTAAGGCAAACTCTAAAGCCACTGTAATCTGTAGCAGATAATTTGTATGTTTAGAGAGACAAGAGCCCTAGCAAATGCTTTTTTGCTGACTTTTCAGTCAGCTCTTCAGATTTCATGGAGTTGTGAAAAGCAAGGACTTGGAATTTTTTGCCAGTATTTTGTATGCTGTAGTCTGAGTCTCTGCTGAAAACCAGCCTTGTCTCAGATGTGCAGATTGTTTAATGGCTGGTTTTAATTGAAGCATTTCATAAATTTGGAGGCCTTAATTCTGGAATATTTAAAAGTGTTTTCCCATATAATGTTATTGATGAAGCAGCAGCATATTAAACATTTTAAATACAGGTATTTAAAGCTACCATACAAATCCATATTGACATATTTAACTGTCACTTGTGAGCAAATGATCTGCGTACATGGGTATGTATTGACCACTGCAAATACCTAATTCCATCTTTCTTAAAAAAAAAAAATTGAGCCCCTAACAGACATTCAGAACTTGTGTGTCAGTTTGTATAATTTAAAGCATAGGAGAGAGTTGACTTCATTGCATTAGTTTGAAATGAAGGTGGGATGGCAATTTAAACTGCATGATTGCTTCTGACGGTAAGGTGATTAAAACCTCATCAAGTCAATAAGCTTGAGCTGTTGCCTCACTATCCTAAGCCAAGGATACCTGATTTTAAGTAAGTTCAGAGAAGGTAAGAAACGTGGGGCAACCTGTGAATTTCTTGCATATATTGTTAGCAAAATAGTATAGGATTGATTTTACTGGCAATGGAAGAGTAAGATGCTAATCAGTAGGCTTAAAATTAACATGTGATTTAACATCTAGTTTCCTAAATCATTCATTTGCCACCACTCAGATCTACTGGTGTGCATGCATCAGGATGAGTCTTGCCAAGACATGGACAGACGTGACCCTCCCCTGCTACTCAGCCCTGCTGAGGCCATGTGTGGAGTGCTGGCTCGCTAGTATGAGAGGGACATGGAACTACTGGAGAGGGACCAGCATAGGGCTACAAAGATGATCAGAAGGTTTGTTTAGGCAGGAGAAGAGAAGACTAAGAGGGGATCTTATCAGTGTTTTTAAATATCTTAAGGGGGGGTTGTCCAAGGAGGCGAGCAGCTCATGTCCTCTGGGGCTGAGTAGGTCACTGTCATGGAGATGGCACAATGAGGTGTAGAACAGTCCTGGAAAGCAGTCTCCTCTCTTCACCACAATTAATGTCCAGAACTTACTGATAAATCCTTCAAGAATGTCTCCAAAAGGCTCTGAAGACTGTGGAGTATCTCCAGGGGTGTACTAGAGGAAGCGAGGAAGCCAGGGCTTGGGGTTGTTTGGGGATTTGGTCTAGGCTGCCAGCGCCCTGGCACAGGCTGCCCAGAGAGGCTGTGGAGTCTCCTTCTCTGGAGATCTTCCAAACCCGCCTGGATGCCACCCTGTGCCCCATGCTCTAGGGGTCCCTGCTGGAGCAGGGGGTTGGACTGGATGATCACCAGAGGACCCTTCTAACCTCAACCATTCTGGGATTCTGTGATATTTTCAGGACAGTTATGAAGATTCAATATGTATGTGCACACTGGGTATAATGAACAGATTGGCATGAAAGACACAACTGATCTGAATGAACAAACCCTTCTGCTTGGCCCAGAACTGAAACTTTCACGCTACATGCACCTCAACAGGCAATTGTACGTACAGCCAAGTATCACAATTTGATAAAACAGCTCAGTGTCAGTGAAAGTTCTAACTTATTTTAATATATTCTTCATTTTGATGACTCAAGTGAGCTTACAACCCTGGTTTTGTTCTGGCTATGCGTCTTGTGAAGCATCTTTGTTTTCTCCAATAATACAGAAGCCTGCTTCTTTAGGTGAAACACCCGTTTTATTTTGCGTTTTGACTGGAGAAAAATACGATGAAGAAAGAAAAGGGAAGAGATTTATTTTTTTCTGCAAGGTATTCAGTAAAACTTTTTCCTTGATTGGAAACTTCCCCGTTTTCAACAAGATCCAAGGTTCCTGTCTCAATCTTGTGTCACATGTCACATTTAGCAAATGATCTACTAAGCACGTAATATGTAAGTTGAAATCTCTATGATCAGTTTACCAGAGCTTAAACATTGAAATATTCCCCTCTTGTCACTGACAGCTTTTCTATTTAAAGGAGTTAGGAAGCAGGCTAAAAGGAAATGTCACCTCATTGTGCAAACTGTGCTGGCCCCATTGCACATGACAGAACTTCCATGGACTTTGGCGGTGAGTGAGGGTGAACTTTTGTTTTCAGGAATATCCAGAGGAAAATGAGTTTGAGTCTATTGTGGCCATGAGGACACAATGATACTAAACCATGCCACCCATGCCAGGATGTCGTGCTTGTGCTGGCAGTATTAAAGATATCACATGGGTATGTGTTGGCACTACCATGGTACTTTTTATTACAGTGTGAGTATATTCCTAAATTCCTATCAGCAGCCAAACTATACCTGCTGTAGGATCAAGCTGAAAAGTGTTGTGGCAGTTCACAGTATCCCTGGGTTTGCATTAGGCTCAGAATATGTGCAAAGGAAGTTGATCTGGCAAAATACATAGATGTACATATAAAGAGAACCAGGAAAAAAAATAAAGCTTTTTTTTTTTTCCTCTCTGAGCAGATTAGGTTTGTTTCTGAAATGTGCCCAGCTGAGTTTGTTGCTTTGGTTTCCAGTTAGGCGTTAGGCTATCTGTGCACATAGTTTCAAAGAAATACCTAATCGTTCTGTTCCAAGTACACTATTAGCATACCCCAGGAGACTACATTTTAAAAGTGATCCAGCTTTTTTAATTCAACTAGATAGACGGAAGTGGTTGCTTTTGAAATGCATCTCATTTTTCTGCAACTCATTAAAAAAAAAAAAAAAAGACCAGTGTACCAAGCAAACTACCACCTATTCTTTATGTCATGACAGATGGGCAGTGACTCACTGAAAGATGTAAGACTGCACAGAGGTGTAAGACTGCTTTCGAAAACAAACGTAGGAGAGATTCATAGGAGTCCTTCTCTAAAACACATGCTTGAGACAATTTAGCAAAACCCTGTCAGCTCGTATTCTGTCAGTAATTAGAGATGCCATATTTCCTTCAGGACCGCATTCTGCCAACCACTGAACATCATGAACTTTCGTTATTCCCCAAACAACCTATTAAAAATGCTTCTTTGTACTTACTATCATTAGCAAAGATATAGCAAGCAGGAAACAGAAGTCAACCCACTCTCTAGAAAGGATGCTGAAATCTAGTCATGCTGTTGCCTGCTGTTTGATGCTCTTTCTTGGTGTTGATGGAGCTAAAGTCAAATGCCTCCTCTCTTATCTTACATGAAGGGGATGGGATCTGCCTGCTAATTGCTACAGGATACAGAGCACGCACTTCTAAAACTGAAGTGGAAACTAGAGCTGAAATTAGTCAGCCATCTGATTCTGATTTGACATAGAGCATGGGGCAGTTTAGTGGGTAGTTGGTGCTACTAGCCATTCTTTATTA
The DNA here is from genome assembly GCA_003342815.1 of Eudromia elegans. Lineage (NCBI taxonomy): Eukaryota > Metazoa > Chordata > Aves > Tinamiformes > Tinamidae > Eudromia > Eudromia elegans. The sequence goes on from PTEX01000026.1 coordinate 549,950, forward strand.
ACATTTATTAATACTCTGTGCCAAAGATTAAAAGCTTTTGATAGATTACGATCCCCTTTTGACTGCTGTGAAATTCTTTGTAGACTTTTCTTTGTTTTAAAGGAAAGCTGGAGGAGATCCACTTTGTAATTAGAGAGACAACATCTCTTGCATGAATTACTTTGGGAGTTTTCCAAGAATAAAGCTCCCAAATCACTGCCAAATATTATGCATTTTCTTAAACAGGGCAGAACTATCAAAGTGCTCATAATATATTTGGTCACTTATCTTTTTGCTATTTTTTTCCTTGGGTTTCAACATTTTTTAAAAGAGTTTTAGCAGCAAGACTACAGATACTTCTATTTCATAGGTTTTCAGCCATCACTATATTCATAAATATTTGTGAAAGAAAAAGAGAAAAATCTTTCTGATGCTTGCAACAGTTAAAGACTGTAAAAGAGCTGCCTGGGCATCCATATTGGGTTGGAATTTCTTACACAGTAAGGTGGGAAGGAAATTCTTCTATCTCTGTGTAGAAATGTTTCATATTATTTATTATCTTGAATTAATTTCTTTGATATCATCATTGTCTGACAAGATGTAACAGGACTGCTTTTAAGAATTCCAATCACTCACCAGTGATCAAATGCCACATATTTAAAGACATTTATCTGACATTATTGAGCATTGCTACATGGTGGAGCTGTTTATAGTGCCTTCACAGGCAAGTGTTTAGCTTCTAAAAGTCATAAGATAAAAGCATTGAAAAGGAAGACATCGGGTTTAATCAATAGTGGATTTACATCAGTGAGGGATAAGAGATGTGTGAATTTCTTCATCGCAAGTAGACTTGATCTGGATTATTCCTAAAATAAAATGGTTTAAGGCTTTTAGTCTAGGCAGAGCAAACTTTAAGACACAGTCACTGGGATGGAAAGGAGGATGAATGACCTGTAAGAACTGTCCAGCTATCTCTGTTTAGTGACTTCTCTAAAAATCTGGTTAATTGTTTAGTGATTAATTGATTTATAATTCCAAACAGAAGCATAATGAGAGATACTATCTCAAATACTTTTGAATAATTGTACTAGAATGCATTGTATCAATTTTACCTGACTATCACTGACAGTTTTAGAGAAGTTATAGTAAAAAACTAAAAAAGATTAAGTATTCTTCCACTACTACTCTCCTGCGGGAAAATAGTAAAACATAGATTACATTTAGTTGCCATTTCTTTCATATCATGGGAGAACTGATATTCCATGGTTACTATGATTTAAGAGTAAAGTTATCCCTATAGAAAATGATAAAAAAAACAGTATATTGAAAAACAGTATTCATAGCCAGTGTAAAGAAATATAGCCATTTCAAATTTGGTCCAGTTTGTAAATTTTGTCTTAAATTAAAAGTTTTTGTAACATGTCTGACTAATAAATGTTGCTATAAGGGAAATAAAATACTTGGCTATATAGTGTGTAATATCCAAACTTCTTAGTACTGAATGTCTAAATGGAATTTCCCTATAAACAACAGGAACAATAAGAAAATAAATTATTTTACCGTTCTAATAAGTGCAAAATATTATCAAATACACGTTGTAAACAGCAACAATGACACTGAATTTTCCACAGGTAAATAAAAATTACTATTCTAAGGCATCATTATTTTTAATCCACATATTAATCACAAAATTACTTGTAATTATATATTCAGAATGCAGAGTCATTGTTTGCACTGTTTTTAATACTGCAGAGATATTTTTGCCTTAAGGTCTTGAACATTTCTGCTAGAACTTGTCTGGACTGACAAGCACAGCAACAATTGCATTATTGATCGTGTGGAGAAAACAACTTAAAAAATTCATAGCATGATATCACATTCTGTACTCCTAGGAAGAATAAAATTACTTAATTATATGCATTTTTAACTTTTTATTTTATTTATGTATATGAGCAATCTGTTTCATTATTTTTTATTTGTACATCATCAATTATAGAAATTTACTAACAAATGAGTTATTTTATACATTCACTAAGGCTCCGCCAGTTCCATTTCAAGTCAAAGGACACTGTTACCTTTAACTTCAACAATTTTCAAGTATGCTTCCAATATTAAGTCTGTGATGTGTTCATGTTTTAGAGATTTGCTGAACAATTTCAGTTCCTTTTGCCCTTAAAGCACAGTTTCTTACCCATTCTTTTTGAGTAAATTACTCAGGCGTATGCATAATATATTGTTGTCCATGCTCAAATCTGTTTTTAATATTCAAATTAAGAAACTAATTTCTTATCTCCAAAAACTTAAAGTTCCCAATAATTACTTTTATAATTCATATCCAAAAAAACAGATTTCGCAACTGTACCACGTCAGAAGTGTTACTTGTGTAGCTGTGTCACTGAACTTTGGGACTGTGCTGTGTGAGATCTAAATGTCTTCTTTAGAAAAAAATAGTTTATACTCTCCCTTTGCCTTCTTGGGAAACTGACTGCAAAATAAATTTGCCCTTCCATTAGGATCCCTCAAAGCATGCACAAATAAAACATGCACGTGCAAGTCTGTGTATGAATTTGTTTCTAAAAGCAAATGGGTGATTTTTAGGTAGAAATTGCATTATTATTAGGTATAAATTGTGGAAATACAAAGAATTAACATACATTCACTTCTTTACATTTTAAAACACACAATTTCTATTTTCCTTTCTTTTTCTTTCCACTTTATTAAAAGTTCTTTCTTTGATCTATGATATGCTCTAATAGATAGAATATGTATAAAATCAACATGACTGTATTACAAAATTTTCAATATATTTTGGAAATGTAGTTCTGTGGTGGCAGAAGTTCTGGGTGCCTGATAAAGATAATTGTTAATTTTATTACAGTTAAAATTGAATGCGGGACTACAAATCAGATACAAAATTTGATTAACATAACCTCTAGAAATCTTTAGGTCAAGTAGCTTAAAAATGTGCTGTAACATTCATAAAATGCCTTAAAGTGCCTTTCTGTCTATGTGTGCTCCTTCTGACAACTGTTTTTGTTCTTGTTTCCCTTTGTGCAGTCACCTAATGCTGGAGACAAGGATGAACAAACCCTGACGGTAGGCAGCAATGAGTATATGTCTGTGCATTTGTTACTGAAGAGGCTGGGTGAGACTGCCATCCATGAACCATTCTTACTCTGTAGGATATATTCAATACATTAGTTATCATGCTACACAATAATATCGGGAGAAGAACCCTCATCCATGTATTATAAAGGCCATAAAACATTTAAAAGGTACTTACAGTTTAGCTCCAATGTTGTGTGTTGCTGCACTGCCCTACACTATAGCACTAGTTTTGCAGTAAGTATTAAATGTGTGGAGCCACAGTGAAGCATATATTTTATTCTGTATGATTTTAAGAGTTTTGTTATTAAAAAGAGGATTTTTTGGTCTTTAAGGGACCAAAATCTTCCATCATTTTGATGATCTAAAAGTTTGCTATACATTGCGGCACTTAAAATAAGAACTTACTTCGGGGATTCAGCTACAAGTTTCTACAAAGAAATAGATTATAAACTCTTTCTGATGCACGTATGAGTGTTTTAATTTCTTTATATTTTTAGAGTTTTCATGGAGTGGATATTTCTTTTCCTGCTCTTTTCCTGAGCCTTCTTAGACTAATGATATATCTCATGATCCATCCTCTGCAGAGAGATTAGACATGACAATGCTTAATACATTATATTTTATAGTTTATACTATATATATAGCTTATATATATACTAGTATACTGTGTGTATGTATAGTATATATATAGTTTATAGGTATAGTTTAATATGCTATGTATAGGTAATGACTGAAGATGTTTCATTATATGGTGAGATTAATTTGTGTTGTTACAGACCTGTTTCAACAAAACAAACAAAATAATCACTAAATTCTTTCCCTTCTTTTTGTGCTTAGACAAAGCCACGGCTCCAGCGGGGAGGAAGCTCTGCATCTCTCCACAACAGCCTAATGAGGAACAGCATCTTTCAGCTCATGATTCACACACTTGATCCACTTGCTGAAGGTATTCTTTTTTTCTGTTAGAAAAGAGTAAATGAATAGTTTTCTTTTTCTTTATTCCCATATTTGTTTTATTTGTACATCTGGTACTTTCACCAGTCTTTTCTAGATTTGAATTTGCTGAGAGTTTTGCACTGTCATGGGAGACTTTCAACTTAAGAAATGTGTTCAGTGTGGTACTACTCAAACTGATTGCCTGGATCATATGTGTCTTAACTAGTATTTCTCTCTGCTTCTGGCTTCAGCATGAATGTGTACTCTTGTAATTGCACAGACTTTTTGTTTTCTTCCCTAATTTTGATTTTAGCACATCAAGAAAAAAGACAAACCAGTAGGTCATTTGCCCTACAGGATACAAAGAACAATGAAACTCTGCTGGTTTGACTTTGTCTAGATAAACACTGAGCTTATAGATAATGCAGCAAAAAATGCTCTGTATTGTATGCATGCCAGCAGTTTGCTTGCTTTATCCAATGTAGTATAATTTGTATTGTTTGCGCTCAAAGACATAATTAGAAGGAGGATATAATTTCTTTGGTCTGCTGTGGATTAATTTGAATATCTGCTTACGATAGACTTCCAAAAAAAAATAGTGCCAAGTCTGTGTTTGGTGAATGTGTGTCTATAGATCTCTTTTTGTTGCAGTAACAGTTTTACTTGGAAATTATGTGTTTGGAAATCCTACTTGTGAAAGAAATATGAGTAACTAAAGTGATCAAATCACTGATAACAGGGAAAACGTCCAACCATTTGAGGTTATAAAGTATATATAGAACTTGTTGCATTTAATTTGCTTTTGGTTTCTCATTGCAATATTGCTTGCTACTTTTTGAATTGCTCTGTATCTCTTGGACAAAGCACATCTACTTTGCCATTTCCATCTCAAAACTCTGAAGCTTACAGCTGTTGTGTCAACACAAGGACAATTTTAGCACCTCATTGTGATCTGCTATACCTACTCTTGTGAAAAGAAAATTTAAGTTCTGACTAGCCAGCTTCCTATTCCAGCTTGTAAATTATAGTTTTTCATGGTAATCGCATGCACTCCTTTCTCAATTTAAAGCAAGGATTCTGGGCTGAAGGTGAATCTATGATGTCTCAAATTGCACTAAAAGTGCTAATGAAAACAGAAATTCCTACCTGAAGAGGTAAATGGGTTTCATCAATTCACATTTAAAGACAGGAGAACAGAAGCAGGTTCGGAAAAACCCATTACCATTACTATCTAGATAATAGATGGAAGACCAAAAGGAAGACAGAAATATTGAATGGAGTTCAGTTTAGACTTTTAAATGGCTGAGAAATAAGATGGGCTTTCAGGTATAATGTCTTTCTGTATCGTTCAAGTTTACTTCACTTCTTTCTCACACTTGGCTTGTTCAGTGTCCAAACCTTTTCCCATTGGTCTTGCCACCTTGCAAGCCTGCACTATATAGCACTATATATCCAGAGGATCCCATCTTTATGAGGCCCATACAGGAAAAAAAAAAAAAAAAAAAAAAAAAAAAAAAAAAAAAAAAAAATTCAAATCTGGAGCCTATCACTTTCAAATATTCAGTATTATAAGATAACAGTGTTCCTCATCATGTCAGTATAACCCTGGCCTTCAACATGATTCAACAGAGATGTCTCCAATGGATAAATCTTATGTAAATGATTCCAGGAATTTTTCTTTAGCATTTCATTGCTAAAAATTAGAAGCAGCTCCTGAGATATACAGTCTTTTGTTCTTTAGAAAAATCATCATTGTTCAATGGGAGAACATAATTCTTAGGGAAATAGAATTGTGAAGGTTCTCTGGTAATAATAAGCAAATATGCAACTAGTTTTTAGTACACAACTCTGTCTCATTTCACATGCCCTTTCCCACGAAAAGATACAGACATAATAAAGAAATAAGCAGATGATTCCTATTTCTTTTCAGTTTTGTATAAACCAAAGAAACAAGATCTGTTACACTTATGTAATACAAGATCATGGACTTCATCTTGGTGCACTACCTAATGGGTAAAAATGCATTTCTTGCAACTCATTTAAAGTGCATATAGATCAGACTCAAAGAAGGAGAAACAAAGAAATGAGGTGGAGAGCATTTTTCTGGGATGGTCCACCAAAGTGTATTCCAGACAGACACCACAAGCCCTGCAGTCTTCATGGCTAAAAGAACTGGATGTTTAACCTCTGCAAAAATATCCTCTGGTCATGGAGTCTGGGAACTCTGTCTGACTCTCTGCATCTTCCAAATCAACTGTTGCCATTCAAAGGAAAATTTCCAGTCATTGTCCTGCTGTGGGTATATCCAGCTTTTCTTTCTATTTAGGTCAATAATAAAGCTCACTATTGCATTTTGTTAAGTGGTTGCAAGAGAAATAGTGGTAGATTTAGGAAAATAAAGGCAGCAAGGGAAATAAAGTTTTGTTTTTTGAATTTATGAGGGCTTTGGAAGGCTCACAAAGAAGTGCCATCTAAGTCCTCTTAGTGGTAGTGTAAGCATTTTAGAATTTTTAAGCAGGCTATATGACTATTAATGGTTAGTTTGACCCACAAGGTCTTATTTTTGCATTAACATGTAATATATTCACAGTAAACCAGCTCATGTTATTCATTCCTGAATAATTCATTTGTTAAGTCACAACCAACCTCTGCTTTAACTGAGAGACTTTTAAAAAAAGCACTTACTTATAAACAGAAGAATATGAAGTGAATGAGAAATGACTTTAAGAGGTTTGTGTTTTCCAGAAAATGTAAAGAAAAAGACTCATCTTCGTGTATGATTCCACATTTATGAACCAGTTCTTCCTTTCCCCCTTCACCATGAATTTGTTTTCTCCTCTAGCTTTTGCCTGTTTTGTGAACACCAGATTCTGAACTCTTTCTGAGTAGTGGACTTGCAAAGTGCTGACAGATATATAATGTCTGACATCTTCAGTGGGAGTCAGTGGGATCTTCAGTTGCTTTTGAGATTCAGGCAGATGTGCAGGCATGCTATAGATTTAGTTGAGCAAGACATCTGCTCTTTAAAATCTCAATCTGCCTGAAGTTTGTAGGATAAAGGTTCAGCACTCTGACTGGTGAACATACAGGATGTTCATTAGCTGGAAGAGCAATTTACAATTCTACTGAAAGCTCATCATTCATTAAAAATATAAATATCCCAATGACTATTTTTTTTTGTTTGCTTTTATCTTATTGAAGAAATAATGACCTTGATGCAGATCATTTTCTGGGGATTAAGAGAGCTTGTGCATCAGGCTATCATTTACTCCCAGAGAGTCATTAATCCTCAGGAAATCCTGTGCCAAATTTGCTTCTGCTTGAGTGCTGGTCTCACAATCCCTTATTCACCAAGTAGTCAAATGGACTCTTCATATCAGTATTATCCATGTGAAGAAGAGTTGACTCATCAGACTTGGTGCATTGTCCAGGCCTCAATCCAGAATCCAAGGAATTTAAACATAACATGTGAAGTATTAACCATTTCTGACATTTTTTCTCTCCATTCTGTCATGTATAGAAAGCTCACCCTTTTCCTACAAGCTGTAGATTATATAACCTGTCCACCACAAAGAGGACTAGAGGAGGGCTGGGATCTTTCTACCTTCAGGGGCTCTCTTGCTCTTACTCCTCCTGCTCTGAAAAGTATTTCTTTTGGCACTGCAGAGGGAGATTTTCCAGTCTGGAAAATAACTTTCCTGAAAGCGTATGTACCAGTGTCAACATGGCAGTCCATAGCATCAGCATAGTCTGAAGCTATTTTGTCTTTCTTGCAGTTTAACAGCAGACAGGAGGGATGAAATCCTGTCCATGGCATTTCTATATCCGTTTTCTTATCATGCTACCCCTTTTCAGTCTGCTGATGTGGACCTGCAGGCTAAGTAAGCATCTTCCTCAGCCAAGGGAAAGATTTAGTTAGATGTTGACTCGCCTGTTCCTGTGTGACAAGGTTATAACTCATATGTAAATGACACACTCTGCATGAAAATGAGTTTGATATCAATCTCTGCCCTGGCTCAGTCCCCAGTGAGATATATACATCTTTGTCAGTTTTCTTCCATTCCTTTCTCTAGATCTATTCCCAAACTGTAAAACTGCAGGATAGTTTTCTGCAGTGCTTCTGCAGAAGAGCTGTTTATCATACCTACTTTACTTCTTTTCTTAAACATAAATATGGTGCATGTTATATGTGAGAGAAGCAACCTTCTGTTACATAAAGCTCAGCTCACAATTCTGTTAATTCCTTCACTAAATGCATAAAAGTGCATGACTGTCTCTGACTGCTCTGAGAGAAAAATCCCTGAAATCTATATTCATGATTTATTGTGAAAATTACAAATGCTGTAACTCTCAAAGTCTTTAACACAGTGGCAATTTATAATTAATCTCTAAAACCTATCGTGTTCCTCACAATTGATCTTAAGAATTTCTCAGCCTTTCAGTTCACCTCAAACTGTTTTTGCTTAATTTGTGGCTGCTCACTGCATTATTTTCCACGGTAGCGTGAAAAAACTTAGCACTGATGGCCAGGGGCTGAGTAACTTCCCCTTGGGTTGAAGGAGCTCAGTAGGCCCCCAGTTTTGGATCTCAGTCCATGAAACCCTTGGGCCCTTTTTCTTCTTGGCCTTGGTTAAGCTACAGCAGCATACCTGGGCTTGCTATCCTCAGGAAGCTCCCCAGGGTGAAGTTGTTTTTTTGTTGTAAATATCCTCATGGCAGGAAGGCTGGGCTAGGCAGCTTGCTCAAGACAGACCTTGGTCAGCCTTCAGTTCCCCTTGCTCAGGTAGCCTGAACGTTTGCAGTTTCCTCTGCTCCAGCATGCGGGTGGTGTGGGACTGCAGTGCACTTCTGAGCAGAAAGCCAGAAGTGAAAGAATTAATTCTTAAAAAGGAATTTGTTCTGCACCTGCATTGTGTGCCCGACATAGGTGAGATGAACACTTTCATAGATATCCTCAACACCAAACTGCATTCGTGGACTGAAGGTAGAGCTGCCCACGTCACCTTAAGCAAGGGCATAGGTAAAGTAGAAAATGAGGATTAGGTGCAACTAAGGGCAGATTTACTTAGATAGAAATAATATTTTAGATAGCCGTGTTACTATCTGTCAGAAAGTAGAGAAATAAGCAAATTAGATTTCTGTTTCCCCAGGGCACTGCAAAATGTTGCTGAAGATTTCAAAGCGCGAAATCATACTAGTTGAATTTCCAAATTTCCATGTCCAGCTCTGAGGACATCTCACTTCAAAGTGTATGGAGTCTGAGCTGTCCACAAAGAAGTATCTTTTGGCATCGAGAAAATGACATGAAGAAAATTATTAAGTTATCTTTCAACCAATTTATCTAAATTTATATTAGAAATGTACATCTAAAAGCAAACAAGTAGAAATTTGAGTTCTCAATTTATTTTAATGATTGGGCTTAAAGCATGGATCACTTCATTCTCATGTTTTGGGGATGTAGGTCTTGGTTATCCTAAAAGCAGAGGCTCCTCTTTACAGACTGGAGTTCAAAAGTGTTTGGGACTTCTATCCAGCTAATACATTTGTAGGTAATGATGTTTATAAAAATGTATATATTTTTATTCCACATCACCTGAGGCACAAGGAAGTCCCTAGCAATTTCTCTCAGAATGAGCAGCTCAGTGACAACATCTCATTGTTGAATTGCACTTAAAAGTCACACAATAAATGTAAGGTCTGTTTAACATCAGCTAGTTCCAAAATACAGAGCAGACAAAGCAGTGCACTGTATTAGTTTCACTGATACATTATCTAAGTATTTAAAAATTGAAGAACAATTCTCTATTTCCTTTCTAATAACTCATTTCTCCCCTTCTTTTATTAACATAATTTCATCACTGGAAAGATACTCTAATTCTACAGAGAGCAAATATGAATTTCTCAGAAAAGGAGAAATCAAATTGAAGGAAAAAAGGAAAAATGAGATAACATGTGCTCTCAAGCCTTTATGGTCTCCTTTGAAGTATTTTAGAACGAGAAGGTGTTCCCAGGTCACTTTCAAAATCAGAAATGCTTTTTGTAGGTCGCAAATTTTAATTTTTGCAAGTTTCAGTTTTGAATTTTAGAATTTACTCTTGGTGTTTCTTTGGTGGTAAATGCAAATTTTCTCAATAATTTATTTCTAAACATCTTGTTTTATTCTTCAACTAGAACCTGCAGAAGCTGTTCACCACAGGCAAAATTCAGGCTCCAGCGCTCTGTGATGCTTTCCAGTAACACTTGTCCTTCAGGCAGTGTCTTCACCCTGAGCTTCCCTGCTTGGGATGAGAGGAACTTACAAACATTTAAGTAGTATCCCAGGGCAGGGTGCTCCCATCCTGTCTACACATTTCCATGCTTAATGAGCTCCGCTTCTTTTTCAGTTTCATCGTAACTCTGAATATCACTGTTAAAAATAAGAGTAAATAACAGGAAAGAGTTATAAATCTGAACAGAGTTGTGAATAATAGTATCTACAAAGAAGATTCTCTTGAGGTTGGAAGCAGCAGATTTCCTTTTGTACGGGTTGTATACAGCCGATAGTTAATCCTCCAGAAGTTGAGTGGATTTTTGTGATTAAGCTATGAGGAGAACATGCATTTCCTTGCATTGTTCTCATCAGAGGTGCTGAAAATCAGCACAACTGTTCCCTGCAGTTGAAGTTTCACGTGTCCAACATGCTGAAGTGTCTGTGCCCCATAGACCCTGGGCAAGACCCTGGTCCAATCAGAAATGATGATAAACATCCCAGTGAGCTTTACCAGGCATGTGACATTTTCACTTCTACAACCCAGCATTCCCATTCTTACATGTGTTTGTGACTTCTTCAAGAGGAAATAATCCTTTCAGTGTCAGTGGGAATTTTGTTTGACCAACACAGAATCAATTCTGGTATTACAGATCAACTATTGTTTGGTGTCATTATATTGTAGAGAATATATAACACCAGTTTTCTAGAGTTTGCTGGCAAGATGCTGAGTTAAATACGACAGAAAGGAAACAAGAGTGTCAGAAGGAGATCAGACATTATCCCGATCAACTTCATGCTATTCTTAAAAAAATAATCACCCCAAATATTAATAATTATGATCTGCTGTGTAGTATTAATTTAAATACACTCTTTTTATTGATTGTGTGTTCTAGTAAGATGTCTTTCTCCCATCTCCTTAAAAAAAAAACCCACATTGTGTCACCTCTATAGTGTATCATTTAGCATCCTGTCAGAGAATCCTTTGATAAACTTTATTTTGACATCAGAGAGCATTTAAAGGACTGTATGGACTGAAATAACTGAGGGTTTTCAGTCTTGTTTTACATGGTGCACTAAAGGTGAAATAATAGGCCTATATTATTTTAAGGTGCCGTGGTTATTTTCAGCCACTCAGAACTCTTTTGCTAAGTTTGTACACATTTTCAATAATATTTCTATTTATGTTCCAATTAGATAAAATTGCAATAAATTAATTATAATAAAAACAGAGAATTTTAATAAGATTCTTTACCAGGCCAAAAGCATCTACAGTAAAAACCTGAGTAACAACATATGATAGGAGAGAATAGAAGCTTGAAACTTGAAGACATGAAGAAAGGACCGCATTTGCTTTACAGTGTCTCATATAATGCAGTTTCTCTCCAATGTGCTGCCTACTGGTCAAGTAACTAAAAGTCAGCTAAATGTGTCAACAGATCTGCCTTATAATCTTTATTTAAATCAATCCCTATATTTTCTTTATTTTCTTTCTTTTTTTCCTGTTTTAATAAAACAGTGCCAGCATCAGAATCTGAAAGGCATGTTATCTACTGTTTTACTATTTACTCTTTTACTCGGACCTGGAAGAGGCTGCTTGCAATTGTTCTTTTACCAGCAAAGCCTCTGCTTCCCAAGAACTGCCAGCTGCAAACTAGCAGCATAAAGATTCATAAGCAAAAAAATGTAGTGTACAACAGTGAGTTAAAACTTGCATAATTTATATTTTCCTGAAGGCATTGTGGGAAAAAAATCTTCTGCCTAACTTTTTTTTTTTCCTCTGCATGCTGCAGTGATAATACATGGTAATTCCCATAGCAATCCAAGGCCTGTGATTGTCCCAGATGAGAGAGATAAAGTAGGTAAAGAGTAATCTACAAGGGAGATAAGAAGTTTATGAAGATTACAAAAGATGGGAGTCAAATTTAGTCTGAGATTCAACACAAGAAAATTATTTCAAAAGGAATTATTATTTCCTTTTAATAATCATAGTGCCAGATGTCCTTTAAGTGATGGAATCTTTGGATTTCTTTTACCTCAAAGAGTCTATACTAAAAGAATTTTCCTATATTATAGTTATCCTTTATTTACAGTTTGAGACTCTTCTTCTACACCTGTGTGATGTTAATTTCTATTGCATCTTTGTAATGTTTTTAACATCTAAGAGTTCCTTGTTTCAGATCCGACATATTTGATCAAACCAATCCAGCTTTAATTTAAACTTAAGTTGAATAGCTATGACAAATGATCCAGCTCTCTTGAAGCTGGCCAGTTTTTGTTTATGGATGGATCTTTTATCTGCTAATTGAATTTTTTCCAGACCACCTGGAAGAAATCACTAAAAGGTTAGCAAAAGAGACTACCTATTCTTTCTTGATGTTGTAATATGAATTCCTGTAAGAACTTTGCCAAAAATTCTCAGCTGTCTTTAAAACAAACAAACAAACAAAAACCAAGAAGACAAGAAGAAGCAAAGTATGTGCTGTAAAACCTGGTGCCAACAATAAGATGAATCTGAATTCATATCGCAAATATTTAAAAGAGGAGATAAACCCTTCAAGAAGAAACTCCTAAGGTGGCTGTTCACAAAAGCCATTTAGAACATAAGTAAGAGGAAACTGATTATTATAAATACAAGAAGCTTGATTAAAATAATAGCCCAAGCAGTAAAGGCAATAAAAATCTTCATCACTTTCTTCTTTCTCTACTTCCTCTGCTTCTAACCAAATAAGCAAGTAACCAAAGAACACATTCAGCATCTATGAGAAAAAGAAAATGGGCAAAACATACTTTTCTCTAAAACCAATTTTTCTATAAACTTCAGTTAATTTCTCAATTCAAAGTTATATTCTCCATTGCACGGTGTAATCAAGGAGCAATAATGATCTAAACTGCAGTTAGGAAATCCCATTGCTGACTTCTTTCAGCTCTGCTTGCCAAGCTCTGCTCTCACCGTTGATCGCAGACGCAGGACTGTTCTTTGATTCAAGCAGCCCTAACATAAGTTTATCAGAAATCTACAGTGGAGAGTTGTTGACATAAGTCCAATTTTCATTTCATCCATTTGTTAAAACTTGGCTATGAACAGTCGTGAACATTGTGAATGAGCTTTTTCACGCACCATCACTTTTCTGTCCAACATCATGGCACAGGCCTCTCTGGTAGCTCACCAGAGAGCTTTCCAACCCAGATCAGTGAAAATTAACTGGGGCATCTGAAACACTGGAGGGAGATGCATTGCAAATTGCAGTGTGRGACATGCTGGAGAWWC
>PTEX01000026.1:563495-613362 GCA_003342815.1 Eudromia elegans
GTGGGATGAGATGCAATGAGGCTTGTTGGTTGGTCACCTTTAGATCCCGCAGTGCTGCAGTGTGCAGGAAGCACTTGCCACCAAGGGTAGCTCCTCTGATCTAAATAAGACCTGCTCCCACAGCTGTTTTTCATGTTTATGAAAGCTCATGAAGCTCATCAGTGAAAACTTATTTATTTAAATAGACATAAACCCATAAATTTCATACATTTCCTTCATTAAAAAAAAAGTCTACTCGGAGTAGATTTCATGTATTCTTTCCTTTTCCCTGTGCCCGCTTGCACTGAAAAACTACTGGACCATCAGCATGGATTACCAGAATAAAGCCTCTGTTGCCTGCTCTGAAGCATTGTTTGGAACTGAATTTCAGGGTTGTATATGCAACCTTTTGCACAAAAAAATCCCTTCTCCTTCCAGTAATAGATTAAGATTTTTTTTTGCTTTCAAGTCATAATTGTTGACTGCAAATCATTAATTTTATTTCTTAGTCTCTAGCCTCCTTTTCATTTCTCCTTTTGTCTTATATTTTTCAACATTTTTATGAGCATGAAAACCAAGAAGAGATTTACACTCTTCATTTGCCAATATCTCTAAGCCTACAAAAACTTTGGCAAAATCTCTGTTTTACTCACAAGAATGAGACTTAACCTAGCTATAGGTTAAGGCTGAGTCCTGTGAAAGTGTTCCTCAAGAAGCATAAAGGTGTATGCAAGCAAAGTTTCAAGGCTTTATTCATCATCTCCGTATCTGCCTGACTATCAGTCTTTAAGGCTTGTTTAAGAGAAGGATGTGCTCATCTTCTGGTATGGTGCAGATTGTAAAACTGATTACAGGATATATAGGTGTATAGAAGGTAGTTATAAGATACTAGTTTTATTGGTTAATTGCGGTTTGGCTCTTCAAATCAGCTACACACTGTCGAGCAGCAGACCTGAAAATGATCACCAGTACTATTCCTACCATCATAAAGGAAGTTTTTTCCCAATCTTACCAATATCACACATAAGTCACCATATACAATGATATAAGTGGAAGTTTCATCAGTGCACAAAAAGATACTCACTGCCACCCTGCTTGTTCCCAAAGGCCTCACAAGTCCTTTTTAGCTAAGCTGCCACCAAGTTTAAAAAAGGATTATGCCTCAGCACCCTTGTAACTACAGAAATCTGACACTAGCAAGGTCCAGAAAATGCAACAGTGAAAGTTGCACTGAAAATTCAGGGATTACCTGTGGAGATTGCTCTTTAGCAAGTGTACTTTGAACAAATAATGTAGACATCAAATATTTTAATTCCTGTGGAATATTTATAGAAGAAATGTAACGATAACTTTGATGCAGCTGTGTATTTTTATGCAAGGCAGGAGCCATGTATTGGTCTAGTCAACCCACAGTGCTCTTTCATTAATACTTTTTAGGAAATAGTTTTAGCAGTAGAGGTTGCTTTCTTTAAGGCAGTTTTGTGTCTGACCAGGAATTCTTAGAAACTCAACCAAGTTCATTCTGATATGGTGCGACTACAGTCAATATCTGAGACCCTGATGGAAACAGAGCAAGGAGCTGAACATACTGGCCAGGTTTTCTTCCCAAGTTGTTGGGACACAGGACTAACAGGCAGAATTAGTGTTTCACCACAGATGAACAGCCCAAGGTTTGCTGTTAAGCAGCATTTCTGCACCCTCTCTCTCAACTAGGCCGTCGGGGAGGCTACAGAATCATAGAATCACAGAAAGCTTAAGGTTGGAAGGGACCTCTAGAGGTCATCTAGTCCAACCCCCCTGCACACACAGGGTCTCCTAGAGCATGTGGCACAGGGTGGTGTCCAAGCGGGTTTGGAAGATCTCCAGAGAAGGAGACTCCACCACCTCTCTGGGCAGCCTGTTCCAGGGCTCTGTCACCCTCACTGTTAAGAAATTCTTTATTAAGTTCCTGTGGAACTTTTGATGCCTCAATTTGTGGCCATTTTCTCTAGTTCTATCACTGGCCACCACCGAGAAGAGGCCAGCCCTATCCTCCTCACTCCCTTTCTTGAGATATTTATATACATTGATCAGATCCCCTCTCAGCCTTCTCTTCTCCAGGCTGAACAGGCCCAGCTCTCTCAGCCTTTGCTCATAGGGCAGATGTTCCAGGCCCCTGATCATCCTCATAGCCCTGCGCTGGACTCTCTCCAGCAGCTCCACATCCCTCCTGCACTGGGGAGCCCAGAACTGCACACAGTACTCGAGGTGCGGCCTCACCAGGGCTGAGTAGAGGGGCAGAATCACCTCCCTCGACCTGCTGGAGACGCTCTGCTTAATGCACCCCAGGATCCCATTGGCCTTCTTGGCCACGAGGGCACACTGCTGCCTCATGGTCAACTTGTCGTCCACCATGACGCCCAGGTCCCTCTCTGCGGGGCTGAAATGTTCATGTGGCTCTCAGCCAGGTGTCTGCAGTGGCCTCCACAGCAGGAACCATGCAGCATGTGGGGTTGCACAATGCTGCTAATAACTACGTATATCTTGTCCTTCTGTCCTTCCTTACAACCTCTCCATGATCTACAAAGCCATCTTGTGTGCCAAACTTCAGAAAGCAGCATCAATGCAGCAGGGTCTGCAAGGGAGTATTTCCTTATGATCCACCACAGAGTTGCCTGAAATAAATTATTTATAAGATTTTGAAGTTGAGTGTAGGGACATTTAAGGATCATCATGAAAACTGTACTTTTCAAGCTTTTAGGATTTTTTAAAGTATTCTGCAATGTCGAATGTATAGAGGACATCAGTTAAAACCAGTGTCAGACAAATACCAGAATTTCTGAAGTCAGATTTAAAAATCTCTAGGTTTTGAAGTAACTTAAGTTACTCAGAATTCAAACTGAATTCAAATTCAAGAATATAGCAATAGTTTTGGAATGAGCTTCATGTACTTATTCTAACATTCTTTAGCTTTTTTGCCTAATAAAATGTCATTATTTTCTTAGAGAAAACATCTCTAAGGTGAAAGTAAAAGCAACATAGAACACTCTGAATATATTTGTTTGTTTTTTAAGTAGGGGAATGTAATTGAACTTCTGACCTCATGAAGCTAGGATTCACAAATTTTCAAAATGTTGGCTATTTTGGTCTATTTCTAAGCAGCCTTTATCACGCTGTTTCAGACTTCTAGTTCCATTTAATATCAGATAGTTAAAAGAGCTGAAAACCTACCAACAACATTTTTAAATGCACTTCAATTCAGTTGCAATGTGCTTGGAAACATATTAAACAGAATCCTATTTTAACAGGAAAATTCAAAAATAAACACAAAAAACAGCTTTTTTGATGAAATTAATATTAATTTGTAGTAGTATCTTAGCAACTAATCTGAAGAGGGCTTTTAAATCAGTGACATCACATAGGACCCACTTGGAGGCATCTGGCTTTTATCTCTTGAGTATTTCCATGGTTCATGGCACACACGAACTGCTGGCAACAGTTGTCTTCTGCAGCTGTGTTTGAAATATATTTCACACAAAGCGGAGGTACCACATCAAAACAGATTTGATTGACCTTTAATAGTGTTTTGGAGTTTTTATGTTTGCTTGTTTGCTTGCTTGGTTTTTTTTAACCATAATGATTTAAAATCCAATTCTTTTACCTCTGGTGTTGCTGAGCAGCACTGATGTGCATATATTTGTTGAGATCAACAGAACAATTTATGTAAGTGCAGCTGATTGTTTCTAGCGTCATCACAGTGCTGTTACAAATAGCTCTGCTTCGGGTATAGGACTATAAAAGCTTTGGGGACTGCAAACAACCTGGGGACATCAGCAAGATTAATGTTTTTCCTGGAAACAGCTTTGCCAACTGCGAGGGTTGACGCTCGGCATGCTGAATTGCTGGTGCTGTGCAGGTGCTGAAGGCATGCCTAGAGTCAGTGCCATGCACTTGCATGGATCTGTTCATTCCTTTCCTCTCTTTTCATACGGTCTGAGCCTCCTCCTTTGCCTTCCTGACTGCCATATCTATATCATTTCAGCAGGGACTGAAGCAAAGGCAGATCTTAACCTGATTGCCAAATACCTCAGTTGCCTTCTGCTGTGGCTTTTCTTTTATTTTCTGGCATGGGCTTCCCTGCCTGTTCCCATCCCCCTGTGGACACAAACCCAGCTTTCAGGCTGATGACACCCAGTGCCAACATCAAACATCCATCCAGGTTCCTGGTGCCTTCTGCAGGGGATGTCCATCCTGACATGACAGGCGCCTTGTCTGGATAAAGAATTTGGGTTTCTCTGGCTAAAATCAAGACATTAACAGCTTTTTGAATATAAAAGCAGCAATCAACATTATATTAAAGAATTAAGAACACCTTTACAAAATAATGCATGAATAACTGCATCATTTCAAAGCAGCATAAAAAGTATTTCTTCTAATGACATCTTTCTGTGCCTGGAGAGACTTGAGAGACTTGAATAATACTCTGTGATTATGGGCATAATTACATCCGTATAAAGGCCGACTACATTGTACAATAACACAATGTCAGTCATTGTAATGGATTTTGTTAAGGTATGTCCCTGAAACAATGTTTACTTTTAAGTGAAATTAAATTTTAAAATTCCAAGTATAATAAAAGTTCCTATTTCTTAGGTACATGCCATAAAGCTTTCGCTTAGTGTACAAGTGGTAAAATAAATGTTCATTTTGCAGATTCAATAATCTGCAAATTAATAAAAAATTGAATCTTTGAGGTACCAAGTGAAGTACCAGTATCAGCACATCATGACAATATTTTAGAGCTAGAAGCTAAAAGCAAGATTTACATTGAAATTCACTCATGTGGAATAAATATTGAAAGATTGTAATGGGCATCAAAACAAAATAACTGGCTGTTCAAGTACTTTCATAAACATCAATAGAGAATAATTGCATAGAAAACACTAATATAAAATTGCTAAATATCCATTTTTGTAACTGGACTGTTTCAAAGGTTGAATGCTTAGGAGTTCAGTCGTAAAGCTTTACATAAGGAATGAGGACGGAGTGAAATTGCATACAAATTCCTCAGCTTTGTACAGCTTGTGCTCTGTCCTGATTTGTAGAATTCTGAAACCTATATTAATTATTATGTAGATGCATATGCAAAACTTTAATATAAAAAGAATGAAATGTAAAGCAACATCTGGAGAAGGCATGGGATTTTGTTCCAGAGTCTGTCACATGGAAGCGCAGACCTAAGGCCCTAGGGAGCTCTGCTTTCCATTCATTCCTCTACTGTGATAGACCATAATCGTGCATGACATTCAGATCTAATTAATGATTTAATAAATCTAATTAATAATTAAATAATCATTTAATTAATTAATAATTTAATTTAAATGTTATAGCACCTGATAATGTGAGTAAATAATTTTTTTCTGGTCTAATGCATAATTAGAGAGTGGTCAAATTAAGCAACTCCTATACAGTAAGTTAGCATCAGAGTGTTTGTGAAGCTGCATCTTACAAAAGATGTATATTCTCATGTAAAGAATCATGAGTTCTTTAGATAATGCATATTTGGATGCCTGCTCTGAAACAAGTTAAAAAGCTTAATTTCCAAAGCCCCTGCTGATTAGGTTCTGTCAGGACTTATTGTGTGATAAGCTCCTGTCGAGGTTTATTATATATGGAGGCATGAAAATTGGCAACCACCTTGAAAAGGCTGAATTTTAGATTTTAGTGCTTCTCCTGGGATCTCAGTGTAGCAGGTCATTTAACTAAACCAAGTGACCTGTGAAATTTCCTGGGGGAAAAGCTCTCCTGTGTCTGTAATCCATGTTTCGCTGTCCTGCAGAATTTTTTTGCGTAATCACTGTGAAGTTTATGAAGCACATGCAAAAACATGTACATTTCTTGAATGTCTGCTGGCTCCTTATCTTTGTGTCTTTTACTGTGATGTTGTAGAGCTTGGATCATATGGAAACCTAAAATATTATGACACAATGACTGAAGAAGGTAAGAAATATTTTAGAATTGTTTGTATGAGCTTTCTGTAAAGTCCTTTTTTAAGCGCCTTTTGTGTGTTTCCTTCTTTTAATTTACTTCGTACTTTTTTCCCTTTTTTCATTTTAAGTAATTCTTTTTTGCATGATTTCATTGTCAGTGTAAGCAGTTGTCATTCTCTTTTCAGGTTACTGTCATCAGCTTTTCAGTTTTGCTTCTTTCAGATAAGGAAATGTGTTTTTTAAAGAAGGACATACATGCAAATCTACACTCACTATACTGGATTGTGCAATAGAGCTTACAGAGGTTTATTTTATATCATGTTTTACAATGTATTTAAGAGGATGAGATGATTTGTGGATGTTCAAATGACTCAGTTTGAGAATATTTATTAAAGTACCTCAGTTCTTTGTATTATTTAAAAGTAATGAATAAACTTATTTCAAAAAAACCCTAGGCTTCACTATTTCTAGGATGTTAATTGTATGCTTAATTGCAATACAAAAAAAAATATATAAAATCCTGATTCTGCAATACAAGTGGGAAGTAATTAGGGCCTGAATCAGTGCTTAGTGAAATCTTGGGGAATTTTTCAGCTGAGTCAGAAGTACTGCTGTTTATAATGCTAATTCCGGAAAGCAGTTAAGCATATGCCTAATTTCCACCATGTGCTTCAATCAGCATTTCTGCAGTTGGGAAGTTTTCCTCAACTGAGACCTGACCGTGGGTAGGTCAAGGCCACTTGTGCCTCTCTCTGATTACAGCGATCGCTGGGCAGAGGGTTTCATGCGTGTTCAGTTTTGCAGTGAATGGCTTGCTGGAAGATGGAGATAAATGCTAGGCCAGTGGAAAAGTTCAACATTTGTTCCTACTTAAGTTTAATCATGGAAATATGAGATGAATGACTTCAGTGACTTAAAAATAAAAAAGAGAGGAAAATACGACAGCTACTTTCTTGCTATTTGCTAGTTCAGATTAATCCTAATTTTAAAATGTTCCAAGAAAACCTTGATTATATGACTGCTGCTGGCTACTTCTCCAGGAAAAGTGTTAGATTCTGACTATATCCCGTTTCCTGCATTGGCCGTTGACAGTGACATACACCCATACTATTCTGGGTCGTACTTCCACGGCGATTTCTGAACACCTTCCACTCAGTATTGCCAAATGCTGATTTCTTCTAGAGAAGGTGAAAGCTCCAGTTCGTATGGATAGTTGTCCAGCTGGGAAATTCACTGATTTACAAAGATGGTGTGAAGTAATAGATGCTTGCAAGGGGACATTACTGCACATATTGGTGTTTAAGATGTTTAAATTCTTCTCTTGACCATTGGAAATGAATTATTAACTAAGGTCCCTCAGATGGAGTTACCACAGCTGAAGTTTTTGCAATATACTTTGTCTTACTATTCATCACCAAGTTACAAATGCCCTTTCTCATAGTAGCCTCAGAGCTGGCTATAGTGAGCTTTTCTTTCTTTCTTTCTTTTTTTTTTTTTTTTTTCCTGAAGTACTAAATCTATCATCACTACATAAATAGATTGCTAAATTGTATGATTACCCTACTGGTAGTTAAATATAGTTACTCGTGAGAAAATATTCTTGTAAGTATGCTCTGTACATACTTACAGTATATAGGAATATAACTGCTATATATTATTACCACACCTACTCTGACTATAATCCTATAAATCTTTTACGGCACTCTTCATGAATAAATAATCCCAGACCTACTGCACATTTTATTCCAGTAGCAAAAACAATGAAGGAAGCACTTTTTGTCTTTAGGAGTATTAACGCTGACAGGAATCTATGATATGGGTTAGCTTCCCAAATACAACTTTCGTCGTCATCATTTTTATGTCTTCAAAAAGCAAATATTGAATAGTGTATCCCTGAAGCTGAACTTAGACCAAAGCATGCTATATTTTGAACTCTCCATTTATATAGGCAAAAGTAATCTCCATCACTATGCACCACACTTTTCCTTATCCTCTTCTTCATCTTCCCTTTTTTAACTGAGCTTTCTATACATTTTTATATCTCAAGTTACTTATAGAAAAATGTAAACCCAATTAAAAATCTGTGGGTTTTATTTTTCTGGTAGAGTACATGCTAGTGTCAGGGTCTTCAAGCCCTCAGTGAAGAGGGATGATGAATCTTTTAAATCTTCTCATGAAGACACACAAGACACATCAATTCTTGATGTAGCATAAGAAGAAGCAGAAGCAAAAAAATACCGATATAGCAAATTATTCAGAAGGCTGTTGTGCCCTAGGTCGTAGCAACAGAACTCTGCTGTTTTGTTACCTCCTGTTTGATCTGAAAATTACTTCAGATTAATCACTGTTTGAACACTCCCTGCTTGGAGAAAACATATGATGGGAACCAGCTGGGAGCATGAAAAATCTGCATGTATGTGAAGATTCTTGTGTTCATGTAATACTCTGGTGACTGTTTAGCATGAAAAGCGAAGGGGTATAAAGAACGATTTCTGGAATTGATCAATTGTGATCCAATAATTTTATTTCCTAGCTGGCCACCAGCAGGCCAGGTAGGCAAGGGGTAGGTTGCCTAGTCAGCCTTAAATTTGACACCTTGTGACTCGCGAGAGCTTGGCTGCATTGCCAGTGTTGCACAGATGTAGCAATTTGCATTTAGTCAGAGGCTGAAAATCTGAAAAATAGTACAGTCTTGATTTCTTTAATCCCATAGATTCCTAAAAATATTTTTCTGTCAAATCAATGGCTTCTGCCCCAGAGAATCTGAGTCTGTAATCTGGTTTACAATTAAAGCACTTTTACTATAACCTTGATCAGGAGTCAAACTCAGAGAGATGCCAGCTGGACTTACTCATGCAGATCAAGCCATGTGTTTATTATGCAGTGCTGATTTGTTTGCATGTATTCAAACATAAACAACATAGCTTTAAGCTGCCTTAATTTTCTTAGGAATTTTCTAATATTGTTTATCCTATTTGGGGTGTGTGGAGTTAAGAATCTTCAGACCTGGACTGTCATGTAAATGAGATTGATGTATGCGTGCTAATGTAAAATGCATACATCAAAAAATGCAGATGATGTAAAAACTACTTTAGGCAATCAAACCCATAGTGCATAGGGCTGTTAAAACATTTGCTAGAAAGAAATGTAATTTGCAGTGCAAACCCTCTGCTAGAAAGAAGTGCAGTTATATGAAATTCCTGTGGTTTATCATAGTAATATCAACTGGAGATGAGAAAAAGGCATTGGAGAAGATCTGCACCTAAAAATAAATCTCTGGGGCTTTCTATTAAATATCATTGATTTAGGAACAGCATTATGGTCTTATTCCCAGAAGGGCTGGTGCATCCCTGGGCTTCTCCTTTGCCAAGCAAGTTTTAATTAGAGATAAGAACTTAAAAAAATGCAATTTATATATGTGACATCATAAGCCAAATCATAAAGTTTGTGAAGTGAAATTGTACTCTGAAGCTTACCATCAGTGATCTAGGAATAAGGGGTAAGAAAATTAGGAAGGCACTTCGAAAATCTACACATGCTTCTGATAAACTCCTCTTTCCTTCCTAAATTTGCTTCCAATTGAGTTAGAAACTGGCTTGACTTTTCCAATGTTTCTGCGTAAAATATTTGGAAATATGATTTTATTTATATTTCTCCACTTTTTTTTCCTTTCTCTCTTCAGCTCATCTTGTAACCTGAACAGTTCTCTTTCTCTTTTTTTTCCTTTTTTTAGAAGCTTTTCTGTTCTACCTTTTCTAAATGAGATCTCTGTAATCGACTGCCTACACTGAAATAAGAAGGTGGCTTACTATTATCATTGTGTTCAACTCTGCAGTGCTCTTCTGCAGGCAACATTACTTGAGGCATTATATACCAAAAACTTAACAATATATTCTTAAATGCTAACTATTGTTTCTGATCGTGAACTGTTAATGGTAAGACTGATATTGCTGAAAAGGCAGTGCTTATTTATTGAATTTTGTGTTATTTTTATACTTTTTGAGGTGATTTCTTGACAAATTAAATCCACTTCCCAACGAATGTTATGTGCTAGTCCCATTACACAGTAGAATGTAGCTTTTGTACCTGTGAAAGTGTTGGTACAGAGTTTTGAATGAATGACTTGTAATGGTACTGTTTCCAAAAACCTCTCTCTTGTGACAGGGTAAGAGGATTTGTTTCTTGACCCACGATTCATTCTTGCATGTGTTGTATTTCCACTTCGAAACAGTGACTCGACGTTATCCATCTCACTGAATTCATTCATGACTTCTCTCTGCTTCCCACCATTAATCAATTATTCAACCCCACTGAAATATTTTTTGGCCTTAAGCCTGCACTCTTTTTGCAGCAAGGACAGCAGCAGTTGGACAGGTTTCAATGGGTTTGTTTATTATTATTTTTTGAGCTGGAGATGAAGAATTAAAACAAGGAAGAGCCCTGTCTGGTATCTGTGTTTTTAATTAGAAGTGTACTGTGCTGTAGTTATCCAATTGTATTTTCAAAAGAGGAAAAATAATAGCAATAAGAACAAAATTAGAAAAGAATGCATACAACATCTTCCTACAAAGCAAAAACTGTCATAACCTATCGAGAGAGTTGTAATGTAATAAAACCAACTTAGACTGGGTTAATGTCACTTAATGTTTGCCATCTTTGACATTGTCTACTTTAAATATTCAACTTTGACTTTATTTGGACCAATAAAAGTGACAGAACTATAGACATCTTTCTTAGGAGGATACAAGTTGTCCCAGAGAGAGTCTAGATAATAAATTGTGAGTAGATCTCTAATTTCTTAAAGGATAACCTGATGGGAGACTTCAGCCATCTGGCAAGTTGAGAAGCTTTTATGAAAATCATCTATTATGAACATTTCTTCCTGTCCTTCTGAAGCATCTGTAGTCATAGGGACACAGCTGAGTACAAACTGACAAAATAACCACAATCATTGTGAAAGGATTTATGGATTCCTCTGAAATTCTGTGTTACTGTGCTCCTAATTTAGACCTGAACCTGTGCTCTTATCTTTTCTGATCTTCTGTTTAGGCTGAAATGCCAGCATTTTCATAGGTGGAACTTCAGTGACTTCTTCATAAGCAAAACATTTTTTTTCTGTTGTTTTCAATTTCTGCTTCAATTATTTGCTGATTCCTCATAATAGAAAAAAAAGTTTACATTACTTCCATTGAAAAGAAAATATTAAGTATATTTCAGAGTATATAAGTAATAAGTATATATCAGGACATCAGAGGAAAGTGTTTAATAATGTTTGCTGCCTGGGAAGGGATGGAAATGGATTAGTCACATGGATTTATGCAGCCTAAGCTATGAGCAGGAATCCCCACCTCTCAGAATGTCTGTATTTAAATAATGGTGATGCTTTCTTTTAGGAAAGTTCAAGGAGAGGGCCTCAATTCTTCATAAGATTGCCAAAAAGAAGTGCCAGGTGGAAGACGGCGAGAGGCGGAATGGACCTGCAAATCACGGTGAGCAACCCACTGCAGAGGCACCATTAGTCCCTGAGGGCTCATTCACTCCCCTATTTCACTTGGAAATCCTTAGAGCCAAATTTCCCCATCTACTTTATTTGAGATCACCTAGTAATAACTGTTCTGTATGAAAAACTGTAAAACATAGGGAGAGGACTGGGCTGATTAAGACATTATAATGTCTACCTGCAGAGAAAATGTAGGCATGCAATGCTGATTTTGGCATGAGAGAAATAGGCAAAGTTTGAAAACTCGGTGAGCTTACTGAGCTTTGAAAGGTTGGTGCTGGGGCTGACCGTGCTGTGTTATTTCCCCGTAATTGGTTGTGCTGAACAAAACCTGGTTTGCTTCAGCAGTTCTACGCGTCCATAGCATCCCCAGGGGGCAAACAAATAGATCTGGCAGCCGCACCTGGTTTATAGCACTACCAACTTGTTTTCTAATTTGTTTGTGCTTTTCCCCTGTCCACGTACGTCATGAAATCTGCCACATACGCAGTTTGCACTGTTTTACAAATTGTAAAGCAGGTTTCATCACTTTGTATAGTTGATGAAGCCCTGAGAATTTTCTGGTGGATAGGTCAACCCCCTTAGAAATTTTTGTGCAGACACTTGCTGTAAATTACAGATGACTCTTTGTAGTTCCTGAGGTGGAGAAAGTACTGCTCTAGGAATATATACATTTCAAGTGACAGCATTCATATCACAACAATATAAAAAAAGCCTTCACATTTAGGATTTGTGCATCTGCGAGTTACAGGGAATCAATCAGGCCTGCAAATGCTACTCTTGCACAAAATCAGCTTACTATGTTTTCCCATTAAGGATAGGAATTTATCTTTTAGTTCAGAAGTTCATACATTAAAAAGAAATCCTTACCATGAACCCTCTTTTCTCTACCACTGCATGTTCTCTGCATTAGAAAACCAGATGCAAATGTGTCTGATAAAAGCTGAATTGTTTTATCAGTTAATACTTTCTCTGACCTTGTGCTATATTTAGATACAGTTTGCCTGCAGAGTCAAACAATTGGATGGGATGGTCTGTTAATACACCATAATGCTGTATGTGGGGTTAAGAGACAGCCCAAATGCACTGAAATAATTACAGGCAGTCTGGCACTCCACTCAGATTTTTAATTAAGAGTACTCTCAGGGTAGCAGTAATGGAACCACATAGCTGTATTTACCTCTGTGTGCAAGGAACATTGAGCCCAATTTAGGTAGCACTTTATAACTTCATATTGTCTAAGGGATTTTTGGCCATTGACATTTTTATCTAGTACATACCAAAAGAGATAATTGTTGTTTAGAGATTTCAGAGATAGTCAAGGTAAGAATAAATTTGAAGAAACCCCGATTCAGAATCCAAATGCTCAATTTTCTCCCTTTAATCTGTGTAAAGGTTTTGCATGAGGGCTGTAAGACTGTTTTGAAGGGATTGGATCACCCTTTTATTCTTTTCCGTTTATCTTTAGAAAAGAAAAGAATACAAATGCTGTTAGGAAGTAACTTTACTAATTGCAAAGGTATAGTGCAGCCACTGAAGAGGTTACAAAGATAATATATTATAAAAAATAACTCATTACGTGGTCTTTGTTTGGTTTGTGGTTTACTGTATGGGTATAATGCTCTGTGTTAGTTTTTACTTTAGATATTCTTTTACCATAAATAAAATGACTTTAGCAAAAGAAAAGCAAAATAAATTAGTTAGGAGCACTGAATATTCCCCAAAGTGATAAAATAAATCTTAAATTTCCAGAATGGTAAGTGTTAAAAGGATAGTCAGCAAGGTCATGACTGATCCAAACTGCATTCAAAATGTGTACTGGCCAAAAATAAGCCAGAATTTTTATCTCTGTTTTTTTTGTAAAGGATATACTGGTCCATTGTCAATATTTGATGACTTAGATATGACAACAATTTCACTAAAACATTTGTTATATAATATTCTGTCATTTTCTTTTTCCTACGTATGGGTGATGACACAGAAAAAAGTGCAAAAGTGGAAGTTGCAGTAACACCACCAAGTGATTCAGGACCAGTGCAGAATGGGATCGCCCATAACGTGGAAGAAGAGGTTAATGTCTTTTTTATTCTTTTCAGTTTTAGTTTTGGTAAACATATTCTGGGGTGGTTTCTGCTTTTCACTGAAAGTGCACATCCTAATAGTAAGGAACTGTATATAAACTGGCTATAATATGTTAATATATAAACATATAAGCATATATAAAATGGTTATAAACTGGCTATAATATCTTCAATCTTCTTTCTCAACAAGACCCAATGTATCAGAAAATGTATTGCCATATAAAATAAAAATCTCATGCCCCTTATGCCTTTCAGTGTAAAGTAAGTCTGGTAGTTTGGATTTTTTTTCAGAAATATATTTTGGCTTATCAGACAAGAAATTATGTCCATAACTCTTAATACAGATAATGAGAATTGCTTGTCTGCTTATCATCACATTGCATAGAATTTGCTTTCTTAACATCTTTCTTACAGCATCAGGTGGCTTCTGATGCTATAATTCATGGCATAGCTAAAAGTAGTTACAAAAGAACTGTACAGGAACTCCTTGGTTCTCTTTTGAACGAAAACCTTGAGACAGCTAACACGTTAATCCTAATGAGATATACTATACTGGTGTTTCTTTGACTCTCTTTCATAAGTCTTAAACTCTGTGACAGAAGACAACATTTAAATTTACTTATATTAACATATACCTTTTGCAGACACTAATTGGGTAGCTGACTTAACTGTGTTCGTTACTCGTCTTAGTAGGCACAGTGATGATGGCTTTACAGCTGGACTTGATGATGTTAAAGGTCTTTTCCAACTATAGTGATTCTATGATTCTATGATCTACTGAAATAGCTGTAGACATGAGCTAACTTCTGTTCAGTGATAAATAAACTATAATCGTCAAGTGCAGTGGAGCACAAAATTGGGTCCTCTCAATGCCTTTTTTATGTATTCAAAAAATTTAAGTCTTATAAAGCCCACTTAATTCCAAAGTTGGCAAATGAGTGGAAAAATGACAATAAATTGACTTGCTAAACTTCAGCACTGCCCTTTTAGTTATGAAGAGAGCAAACCCCACGGCCCCACTGGCAGCAGCTTCCCTTTGCTAGAAAGAGGGTGAGCTATCCTGCTTTGGCACGCAACAAAATCATGAAATAGAAAGGCATTTGCTGTGTTTGCTTTTCATTTATTAGGATTGCTATTCTAAATCAGAAACAATCTTGACTTGTTCACCATCTCTGCAATGTCACTAGCTGAGTAAAATTCTATGCTTAAGAAGTACTGCAAGATATAGGAAAAAGTAAAAGTGGTAAACAACTAACAGTGTTTGTTTATTTCTGTTGGTCACTTCCTAAACACAATTATCTCTCACAAGGCATGTTATTTTTCTTGGAACATACTTATAATAGGAGAGGTCATCCGGTTTTTTGCAGCTGTCTGCAAGACGGGGAAAAAAATGTAGTGAGATGTCTCTGGGAAGAGTTTATGTTTGCTTTACAAAGCTGGAGTGGAAAAAAATGACAAGATAATTATGGCCATTTGCCAGCTGGTGCGCCAAATATGGACAGATATCTTTAGTTCTTCACTGCTTACAGACAGTTTTGATCTCGGAAATAGGAAAAAAACAGTGAATCAAAACCAAGGTTCTAAAAGAGCAGGATAGTTTTTGACATCCTGAATAATCACATAATCATAATGAATCTCCTGTGGAAAGAAGAGCAAAGTAGAGTGTTTAATTATATTTTCTGCTAGTCATCCAGGCTAACAAGCCACATAAAATATCTTCATCAGACCAACAAAATATTTTTCTTAGGTAAACAAGATGAGTATAATCTATTTAATAAAAATTTTCAACACTCTACTTTCACAGTACTTTAACACTGGGCTTTTTGAAGTAAGTACAAATCATTTTTCAGATCTATCTGGACCTTGTTCTAGAATATGGCTTCGCCATTGTAGTGAAATACATCCTTAAACTTTTTTCTTTTTTCAGTTTAGCAAAAAAAAAAAAAGCGCAGCATATTTTTCAGACTCCTGTTCCTAAGACCAACATCATGGTGATATCACAGTGGCATAGTTTGGCATAAGCTGATAATTTGTGTAGAAATTATTATGTGAGACATACAAGCTGATAATCTGTGCAGAAATTATTATGTAGGACATAAAAAAACCTCAAATAGATCTGGAAGAAAGAAATTTAAGAGTAAAATAGATTTTGCCTCATAAGGTTTTTCTCCGAGATTGTTCAGTGGAAACAATGATAGAAAGCAATCATAAGCAATCCTATCTCACAGTCAGCAGCGGCCAAATGCTATCTTTTGTCATCATAACGAAGGGGTTTTGAGTTTGTTCAGAAATCTGCAAGGTCAAGCAACCACATCATCCAAGACAATGGTTTTGATTTCAAACAACTGAGGATAAGGACATAATTTTTTTCTCAGAAATAAATTACTCAGCAATGTTATCCGCCTTTCTCCTCACAATTTCCACCAGACATCTCAAATTTTCAGTGAGGCATGCTTGGGGACTTTTAAATTCAGCAAGTGTTAGGACATTCTGAAAATGTACTGTGCTGTGTCAGAGGTGAGATGCATTATTTACCCTTATGAGGGTCATAAAACAGACTGAGCAGAGAGGTCTGTGGCTGATGCAGGAGTGATTCTGCAGTTCCAGCTCTGCCATTCCAGAAAAAAGGATTTTAGGTACATCCTGTCACTATAACAGATAGCAATCCCATAATAGCATTTTGAGACAGACCATGCTGGCTACTTCCCTACTAGCTTTTCTAATTTTGGCTTCTTCCACCGATAACTGGACAGTTGCTGCTATCTCACACTGTTTCAGTTATTGATATTATGGAATCTATTTTGCAATTTTTATATATCTATATACACACACTATTTTTATAATTTTATAAAACTTTTATAAAACTTTTATAAATTTTATAGTCTATATATACACACATATATTTGTATAAAAGATTATAATCTTTTTAATAATCTTAATTGTATAAAAGATAGTAATTACCACATTCTATGTATGGAATAAAAATAAATTTAAAAAATAAATTTCCTTAGCACTAAGTCCTTACTTCTCTGTGAGGCTCTATTCATACTCTCAAATGTACAGTGATCCTTCTTCAACATATTGCCTTGCCGTTTGTGCATAGTCTCTTAGTGTGCTTTTCTGAGCTCTGTCATCACCCCAAAACAAGCTGTGGACCTCTGGAGATACATGGTCAAAGATTAATAAAAGAGAGCAGATCAGAGAGAAGGGTAGGAGATGGCGAACAGAGAGAGAGAGAGGCAGAGATACAAACAGTAAAAAGAGCAGGAATAAAGGTCAGGAAGGACAAAAGCAAGAAAAAAACCAAGATCCTTTCCTTCTCCTATTGACGTCCAAGGTAAATCTGTTTACTTTACTTCAACCAACACTCGCACAAAGGTGAAGTCTGCCTGTTTCCAAAATATCTAACTACTACTTTAGCTATTCATCCCTCCTGGAAACAAGAAAGAGAAAAAAACAGAAACATGAACTCAGCACTCTTCAGCTTCTTTCTGCTTTGTATATTGGCTTCATGGGCAGTAATAGGATTACTCCTGACTTATAATAGTATAAGCAACAGCATGATCAGATCAGAGCATTCACACAGCCTTTTCTTTGATGACAGAATCGGAGGACAGGAAATTGGTCACTGCTCTCCTGAGCCTTCTTTCTAGCTTCTCCAAACTTTGTGCAGATGCTTCATGTCTCCAGGAAATAGCATGCTCTAAAAGACAATGGTACCAGCTCTAACAGGCAGCTTTGTTCAGGGAAGTAATAATAAGAGCACAGGCTAATATGCCAGTTAATCTTGAGCAAGAGCTTCTCCTCCTCTCTCCACAAGGAATTCATTACAGTGTAGTCCTGACCAACAAACTCTTTGACCTTTGTCCTTGTGTGAACAAGTAG
Source organism: Eudromia elegans (assembly GCA_003342815.1). Taxonomy (NCBI): domain Eukaryota; kingdom Metazoa; phylum Chordata; class Aves; order Tinamiformes; family Tinamidae; genus Eudromia; species Eudromia elegans. Next base: position 580,910 of record PTEX01000026.1, read on the forward strand.
CCACCATTTGACCTTGAACAGATGTGCATCTGCTTCATGAAAAAAAATGTTCTGGTAGATAGAATTCCTGAGGATTTTTCTTTGCCTTGATTCAAAAAGAAGCACTGTTGTCTCAGAATTCAGAAATGTAGCATGAAAATCACTTCTCCTCACTTTTACACTTGTATATGTCCACAAAAATATTTTGTGACCTGTAAGTGCTGCTTAGGCTAATGTATTTCCTTCCTGGTGGGAGGCAGTTTACTTTTAATACATACATGTCCCAGTGCTATTCATTTAGACTTGAAAAGACTAGAAGCACTCTCCTTTTTGCAGAATCAAGCTGCAAATCTTTGAGAAAACTGTCCTTAAAAACATTGGCTGGGTATAGCTGTGCTCCCATAGCAAGTTATTCAGTATTTCTAAAATATTTTTACATTGCAGATCTAGATGTACATGGGGATCTAACTGTTTCTTCTCCACTGTGATGTTTCACTAGAAGCTTTACATTTTTCCCTCACGTAGAAGAAGCACAGTCATACTGGCCTGACAGCCTGCATCACAATAAACCATGAGATGGCTTGGCAGATGAGGGGAGGACTGTGGGTGTTGCTGATTTCAACTTCAGGAGTTTGATGTTGACTCCATAACATCCTCATAGACAAGTTGTGCAGGCTAAATAAGTTTTCAGTACAGTGGACTGAAAACTGTCTGAACTACCACCAAAGAGAGGTGTGATCAGCCACTCAAGTTCCAGCTGGAGACCTGCCACTGGCGGTGCTCTCTGGTACCCAGCACCAGTACTGTTTAACATCTTCATAAATGACCTGGACAATGGGACTGAATGCATTCTCAGTAAGTTTGTAGATGACACAAAACTGAGAGGAGTGGTTAAAACACCAGATGGTTGCCCTGCTGTTGAGAGGGTCCTTGAGAAGCAGGAGAAATGGAGAGAAACTTCATGAAGTTCATCACTGGAAAATGCCAAGCCCTGATCCAGGGGAGGGTTAACCCAATGCACCAGGGCAGACTGGGGGTTGCCAGGCTGGAAAGCAGCTCTGCAGAGAAGACCTGGTGTCGCCTAGTGGGTACAGAGCTGAACACGATCCAGCAATGTGTCCTTGTCACAAAGAAAGGCTGAGAGAGCTGGGCCTGTTCAGCCTGAAGAAGAGAAAGCTGAGAGAGGACCAGTGTGTATGCCTTAAAAGAGTACCTTAAGGGAGTGAGGAGGATGGGTCTAGCCTCTTCTCAGTGGTGGCCAGTGACAGGACTACAGGAAACGGTTGCAAATTGAGGCACCAAAAGTTCCACAGAAACTTAAGAAATAATTTCTTAACAGTGAGGGTGACAGAGCCCTGGAACAGGCTGCCCAGAGAGGTGGTGGAGTCTCCTTCTCTGGAGATCTTCCAAACCCACCTGGATGCCACCCTGTGCCACGTGCTCTAGGGGTCCCCTTGTGTGCAGGGGGGTTGGACTGGATGACCTCTAGAGGTCCCTTCCAACCTCAAGTATTCTATGAATCTATGATTCTGTGTGTTGTGGGCTGGATTAGGCTGAGTGTTGCAGGCTGAGGAGTTGATCCTTCTGCTTTGCAAGTGAGACAAATCTGGAGTGATGGATCCAGTTCTGGGCTCCAAGTGATAAAGAGATATGGGTCTACTGGAACAAGTTGGGGTTGTGAAGATGATGAAAGGAATGGTGACCATCTCTTATCTGAGAAAAAGCCAAGACAGACTTAGATACAAGCATCTTAATAATGAGCCAGAATTTCATAAATTAAGTACTTTAAAAATATGTATGTCACAATGTCAAAAAGAATAAATCCATTTTACTGGCATAAAATCCTCAACTTCAGAAGTATGATATAGAACAGACACCTCAAGGGAAGGGAAGACTCAGGCTTAAACTGGAAGAAAAGAGAAAAATATCGTTTCTGTTGTTTATTTTAATTTTAAAGTATTTGTAAATTAAATTTCTCTTTAAAAAAGTACATCACTCCAAATGTCATTAGATCCTTTTCTTGGTTTAGGGCTTTTGTTTTTTTCTTCACATTAATATTTTTCCTGAATCTTATTCCTCATTCTTTCATCCTTTTTTCACTGTGTAAGACCTAAAGACAGAATAAAGGACACTGTCAATTAATGACTCTCACAAGAGTTCATGCAGCAGAGTGAATTTTACTTTTCCCTTTTTTTAATTGATTTTCTCATTTGTCTTTGCCAAACTTGGCCATCCTTTGTTTTTTTCCTTTTTCCCAATCCCTTAATTCCATTCTTCTCTCCCCACTCTTATCCTCCAGAACCTCATCTCTCCATGTGCTTTTTGCTGGTCCAAGCTTTTGCTCAACAGGATAAACTCTATTCTGCTGCTACATGCCTGGTTTTAAAAAAGCTGTCCAGGAAACACCGCTGCAATCCGTTTGCTTGTCCAAGACAGGTATATTCAGCTATTCCCATTTCCACTGGAATCAGTAGGAGATCTTTCTCACACTTTGGTAAAATCTGGGAAGGGCAGAGCGCTGCAGCCCCCTTTCCAGGCCCTAGCCACCACCACCAGGACCAAAGCTGCTTCCCACCACACAGTCTGCAAAATACAGAGCTCCAGTTGCAGCTGTAATTTGCCTTCCCTCCTGCCAGATATTCAGTCTGCCTCTTGGGTTTTGTTCTACTTTTTGAGTTCTTCCTTTTAACCTTTAGCAGGTTTTCCCAAAGTAGAAAACTCAGTAATACGGTACCTTATATTTATAGATATAAGAGTATAGAGCACGTATGGCAAATGAAAGAAGACTCAAAGGGCACAGACAGTATCTCATTAAATGTTTTATGGGCTGCCCCACGGAGAAGTGATCTTTGGAAAAGTCCAGCTGCCTTCTGCCCTAGTGCCGGCCTCCAAAGAGACATATGCTTGAGTTTAGTCATAATCTTTCTAACCTGTGGCTCTCCTAAAAATATCTTCCCGTCCGAAGACAACGCCTTCCCCTCCCTCCTACACACACACACGCACACACACACGCATGCACGCGTTTGCCTGTTCCCATGGAAACGCCATTGGAAAATGTTTACATGCCAGCCGCCTTAGAGAGATCTTTTTCAGTTCTAAAAGACAACTTGGATGTAATAAGAAAATCCCACTAATGCTTTATTGTTCCTGTTGGATCTAAATTACCACCTTTGCCCACCAGAAAGCAGCTGTCGAGCTGTGCATTTCAGGTCGGAGATCTGCCCCTGCCCAGGAAAACTCATTCCCTCTGCACCAAACTGACATGATTTGAACCTAAGTGATGTTGTGTTCCCTGTCATGGGCAGTGATTCTTGGAATAATTAAAATTTCCATTTTGCAGAGCGGGGGTGAGGAGTTGACAGCAGCCTTTGTTGCAAGGCACTGATATATTCCAGCGTGCTTGGGGTTTGTTTGGTCATTAAAAAGATGTTCTCCAGTGCCTGAAACTCTTTTAAGCTGCCACACACAACCTTAAATGAAAGCCTGCCTGTGGTCTGCCAGTATAGCTCTTTATAACTTAATGAGATTGCACTGATGTCAGAAGGGATTGATCTTTATTTTTCCAAGGCTACTAAGCTGCCTTTCCTGCATTTTCTCTGCAGTGTGCTACTTACTTGGAAATCAGAATGGCCAGCTGCTTCTCTTTATGGCCTTAGCTGTTACTTCCACTGATGGGCTAAGTGTAATTTTGAGTGTTACATTATTTCCAAATTCTCTGAAGAGTACAACATGGGCAACGTGGGCAGGGAAAGTTGCACGAAGGCTCAAGGAACTGTTTTCAGGTTCTTGCATGTGCAGACAGTTAAAACATTATCTGGAGCAAAAGCTAACCCATGCCCTGCTCATTCCTACAAATTCTGGTGAAAAGGTGGCTCTTTTCAGCCAGAGGGCAGAGAGGATTAGCAAAAATTAGCTATGTTAAGGAGAGTGATCTATATAAGCAGAATACTTTCTGAAAGTGAAGACATTGAATTTTTCTCCACTCTTGAATTTTACTCCAGAATTCTCAAGGAAAGACATTGTCTTAGCCATTTAGATATTGGTGACTATCACTTTAGTTTAGTTTAGTTTAGTTTAGTTAGGTGACTATCACTCACCTTCCTTAATGTATTTTTCCAAATGAGTTGTAGCCATTGCAGCTGTTGTAGATAAATGAGCAATTCACGTCATAGAGAAGAAGCTTGAAGCAGAGGCTTGAAGCTATCCCAGAGTCACAGCACTCTAGTTGTCTCTATCCTCTGCCTTTCTGGTGAAATAAATTAATATGATATTTGCTATTCTAAAGAAATAAAGTCTGAACACTTAAGAACAATGCTTAAATTAGGCAAAAATTAGAAGCATCGTATTTATTTCCTGATTCATTCATTGTGCAAAGTTGGCTTGTACTTTCACTGCTCACTTCCATAAAAAAAAAAAAACAAAACAGTTCAGCAGCCTTTTGCAGCATTATCAGATAAAGACATTTTTATATCTAGGGCAATATCTATGTTTCGGCATGAGCAAACTGAACTGCAGATAGTCTGTGTCTGCAGTTTCCCTCTCTAGGGAAGACCTGATGCTAATTCTGTGCTGTTTGACCATTTCAGAAGTCAGAATCTACAAGATGTGTAAAAACATGAGGAGTTTTTGTTCATTTCTTATTTATCTCAGTTATCTCATTTGGGCTAGCAGAATTAGCCCAAAATATGTGTTTGTAATGCATCTCTTATTACTGTTATAGTATGTGGACCAGTTGGCAAATACTGACATATTATTTCAGGCAGATTTGAAATGGCTCATGGGAATTGTTTTCCATGTTTTCCTACTGCCAGCTAAAAAATGTAGAAGCACAGTTGGTTGGTGTTATGCTAGATAAACAACTGTTTTTACTTAGATAATTTATTTTGAGCCTAAGCATCTAGGGAGACAGCTATTTTCTACTGTTTGCCAAAAGCAGTGACTACATTGTGACTTTGGCAGATGGAGTGTGCTATAAGGTGTTGTTTGTAAACAAAAGAGTTGTTGGTGGAATGTCACCATATGTTGCCATTGTTTATATAATGTAAATATAGTCACTTCCTGTCTTTGGACAGATTTTCTTGGGAAATAGGGAAAAGAGGTCAGATTAATCATAAGCAAAACAATATGAGCTGTCTTCCACAGGACTCCAGAGGGGTGTTAGATGCTTTTAGATGTGCATACTGCACCCCCGCATGCTTGGATAAAGAAGCCGTGAAAGTTGCAAAAGAGGGAGATTTGATATCTTTTTCATTGTGTTGCATGTGCTACATACAAGAAATGCAGTAGCGAGAATAGGATTAAAAATATACATAGAATGGCTTAAAAGAAAATTTTAACCTGTTAAAGATACCTGTTAAAGATATGTAAAAAGCAATATATGGCAAAACTATACCTTTAATCTGATCTCTTCAAAATAGGGAGATGCTTCTATTCTTTTTTTTTATTTACATATATGCCTCCCTACCCTGGTACAATATGCAAATGGCACATTTGCCTATTAGAGAATTCATCTGATTACTATTACTGTTTTTTTACACTACAGTAGCGTGTATCCAGCCTATTCAGGCAAGACTATACACATTATGTTTAGCACTGCAAAGTCGTATGTAGCAGAAAGACAGTCCCAAGCACAAGGAGGGTACAACAGCACAGAAGTGTAAACAATCATGACAACTGATCAGACTTCATGGAAAGACATCAATGACTATTATAATCCTAACCTGTTTACACACACCCTCTCCCATCTCCCCCAGATCACTTTACTAGTGCACCACACACAAGTCTGATCTAGGAATAGGCCTCCTGATGCTCATACTGGTTAAAGGAAGTTATGCTGATGCCAGTCATTTTTGGAAGGAGTAGTATTGTTTTTAGTGACAATTTAGAACACTTAGGATTAACATTATTTGTGGTATAAGAAAACTGTAGTTTCATTATCATATTCTGAACTATCTTTTTAGACACAAGAAAAAGGAATTGCAGAATGTAGGAAAGGCATATTTATCTGTATAACATAAAATAACCTGGTTTTGTGACAGCATTTAAATTTAAGTTCAAAGTAAACTCAGTGTAGATACTGCAATATCATTAGAGCTCCTAAGGTCAATTAACACAGCTTTCCAATGCGTTCCTCTCCAGCATCTTTCGAGCTGGTTAGCTTCTCACGGGATTGAGCTGCACACACGGAATTCACAAGTTGTACAAGGGATTGAGTTTTGTGGTAAGGCTCACTGATCTGCTCATAGGGTGCTGATGCCACCTGAGTTGGCCCAGAGTACTGGATATTTGGCACAGTGATGGCAGAGAGATCATGAACTGGCAGAGCCCTATGGTCTTCCTATCCAGCATGGGAAGTCCAAGTAGGGTATCCGAAGGTATTTAAAATGGCACTGGCAACTGAATACCAGCCTTTATGTCACTCACATTTGCAAGATTTAGTGGTTTTAAAAATTCTTTCCTTTTCTTTCCTTCAACCTCATTATCACATTGAAATGTTTGAAGGGTACATTTGCAAATGTGTTGAACTTCTTTAGTTTTACTTGTATGGGGAATATTAGTACACAAAAATCAGATGCTGATTTTGATTTATGAAATAAGAAACAAAGAGCTGTAGCTTCTATAATGCATCCTGGAGATAAACTAGCAAGGAAAATGTGTAAAATTCCTACTGGTTTTATCTGGAGCTTGAGTTTTGATTTTGGAGGAAATTCTCTGGGCAGACAGGTGGGGTAGGACAACTTGAAACATCTTGAACAGATGGACCAATTTTCTCCAGAATGCATGTACCAAATCTTCAAATATACACTTTAATGCTGTTTGTATGCAGACATTGGTGTTGTCAGTGTGTTTATGATTGGCCGGCACCGTTTGACAAAGACATGAGACCAGAACAAGGCCAAGGTGTGAAGTACTGTGTGTTCCACTAGAATATTGCGTGAACCAAATTAGGTATTATGTAATTAGGTATTAATTTCTTTAAATTTTGCTGACTCATATACAAATTCAGTCTAATATGTAAAGTTTTTGTTGTGATTAAAAAAATTAAATTAATTTCTAAAGATGGTAATTCAGAAAATAGTCATTTAGAGCTGCTTATGAAACAGTCATTTGCGGAGGCTTATTCCTGCTGAGTCTGCTGCTTGAATTATGCAGAAGCCACCAGAAAGAGTTACCTAGGCAACCCTTCAATTGATCCTTTTGTGTTCAAATATTACCTCCATCATCATATTTCAAAGCTCAGCATGTTGCTTGGTTTGATCTGCCTAATTCAACATTGTCTCCCAGAGTGGAAAGGAAACAGATAGGATTTTAGGAAAGTAACCCCACAAACTCCTGCACCTGAGTGGTCCCCTAGAAAGATGTCAGTAAGCTAGAGAAGTGAGATACTGAGCATCTGCCTGCTTTGATAGAGAACTGAAAGCTAAAGGTGTCTCTTAAGCTGCTCAGGAGTTTCTTGAAGCACTATAATTATAATGAATCATGTTTCTATGTGTGTTCTGAAAATCTTTTAATGATAGTACCTATCATGACCTCTTCAATTTACTGTCATCTGATGATTGGGAGTTATACAAAGTGTAGAGTTAAAAAATACAGTCTGCTGTTGACATCAGTTGACATCAGCACATAATCGTCAAAGCAGCTGCATCCTGTCAATGTGTCAGGAGGAAAAACGAGTTTGTTTCCAGTCATTGGTGTAAGGTGATAAAGTTGTATAGTTGTAAAACTGACAAGCCTGAGCTGAGACTAGGTCTTTTCTTCTCTAGGGACTATTTGGCTCATAATATATCAATAGCTGAATAGTTCAGGAGTTCATCATTCATTTTTCTGTTACTCTGCTCTCTGGGGGAAGTTAGACCCTTGTGCAGTTTTGGACACATTGCCTAGCTGTGATGTACCATGGCTAAATAAACCAGGAAAAAAAAAGTGTGATATTAAAATAGTCTGAGTCATGCTTCCTTGGCTTTACTTCTGTGGTAATCTCAAAGGGCTGCACCTCGCCTGCAGGCTGGGTGACAGAAAAGGCCAAGGAAGATATATGCTGCAGCCAGAAGGCATTAGGTCATTGGAAATGATCACAGTACCTCTGTTCTGTAGTGGACATAACACCTGAAGAGCATACACATGAAAGGAAGTGAAAGATTAGTGTGAAAATCAGCTATCAGCTACACCACTGAGGGAGGAATGTCTTTAGTTTTAGCACCAGGCTGTTAAGAAGGCTGCTGGGCTGTGGCAGGTCTAAACAAGCCATGTTCTGGCTGGATGTCAGCAAAAACATTCCCCCTCCAAGACTGCCCAGCAGTGGAGCTGGGTCAGAGAGGCTTTGCCAGCTCTGTCCTTGTCAGTTTTCACACAGCTTTTTACTGACTGGGCAAGGATCTGAGCAACCTGGAGTGTCCCCACAGCTGAGCATGTTTGGGGCATTGCCTGGGAAGATCCCAAAGTCCCTGACAGCCCAGACTGCGTTGCGGTCCTATGAATGAGGAAAAAGTAGATGAATGTGTATTTTATACATATATATAGGTATATGTGCACACATACGTGGCCAGGCTTGATGCAGACCAGACTAGTTTTGCTTTTGATCAGACTACCAGTGTCCGTGAGGGAGGGTCTGTAGGCACCAGGTGGATGAGTGTCCACCCAAGGAAGAAGGCCTGATGCTGGTCCCTCTACGAGCACAGATGCCATTGGAGATGCCCTTCCTTGGCAAGCAGTGCTGAAGGGATACCCTGCAGTTACTGAAATACGGTGGAATCCTGAAGGTTCTCTAACCTTATTCATCCCTTTCATACTTGGTACAATGCTGTTTTTCTCACAGAATGAAGAAGAGGATGAGGACCAGCCTCTCAGCCTGGCCTGGCCTGACACCCTGCGCAAACAAATCACCTACCTGATTGTTTTACCCATTGTTTTCCCACTGTGGGTTTCCCTCCCAGACGTCAGGAATCCTGTAAGTAGCCCTTGTTTTAAGTCAGTGTCTTCTGCACAGCATGGGGGTTGATAAATGTCAAAATCCAAGGAAGGGCCATGGTGCACTTAAGCAAAAGTAGAACTATTTTTTTTAATGGTTCCTTTTGCCATCCTTGAAGAAGATGCCACAAAAGAATTATAGAGTAAACATCAGTCTTCAAGTGGATGCTTATGGGCAACTGGAAGATAACAGCTCTGTGAATATTGCCATTTGTATTCATTAGTATTTTATTACACATTGAAAAAAGCTCTTAAAACTTTGTGTAGCTTTTACATCTATGTTTCTAGATCTCCACTGAGCATTACTTAAACTTTGAGGAACTCTGCCTAACAGCAATGCCATAAGGGGTAAAACTGGAAAGTCAAAGACTATATTTTCTGTGTTTTAAAAATAATGGTATGCATTTTTCTTAAATGTATATTCTACTAGCCTTGTATAGTAGTTCTTATTAAAGGTCAATTTTGTTTCAGGAAGGTGTGACTAAAAACTGAATAAAGGAGACCTCTGTCTTTTATTTGTCATCCTTTAATTTTCATACTAGGATAAGATTCAGAAGTTTTTCCAAGTGTAGAAGGCTTACTAATTCTGTCCCAGCATGGCTCGAAGTCCTGTAAGATGATGTATTTAATACAGGTGACTTAACTGTGATAAAGTGTCAAATTCTGCTTCTTTTATATTCACATATGCAAGCAATAATAATAGAATAATAGCTGGGGAGGCTAATGGAAAGTAAAATTTAAAAAAAAAAAAGTCAATCACTGAAAGAATCCTTTAGAACTGCTTTAATCTCCTCCTTTTTGAATCAAAAATAGACTTAAAGCTCCAGCAGGAGAAGGCTGTGCAATTTACTGTATTATAAATCAATACCCTGACTTCTTTTTTTCTTCCTCACCACATTTCCCATCCCACACAGTGAAATACTGCAATTCAGTGAAAGAAACAAGCTAAAACAAATGTTTTCATTTGTTTTTAGATAATGGTTTCTCTAAGGGCAGAAACCAACATTTTCTGCTCTTTTAAGTCTACTTTCTCTAAGCTTTCAAACACCACTAGTAAATATTTTTGTCTGGTAGCACAAAAAAAGCATACTACATCAATTCCAAGACTCTTTATTTCTGTATTTATGCCCTCATTTTGAAATTCAAAATCATCACTATATTATTTTTCTTCATATTTTCTTCTAATATTATCAAATACTGCTAAGAAATAAGTGCATGCAGTATTTTGAATTTAAAAATTCTGATGCTAACATTAGTAGCATTTGCAATCTTTTTGTTTCTTCCTCTTGAAGATTTATAAATATCCAGTGTTCAACAGACTGTGTAGATGAGATTAGTCAGAATAATGGCATGGGAAGGCCAATGTCTGGTGAAGTCTCATGCAACAGTCTAATGTGTGTGAATATTTTACTACAGGATTGTTCATTAAAAAAGTAGTGTGCTGACATCTGGCATTAAAACACTCTGCCGCAACTTGAGAGATAAGCATATTTGCATGTACCAGATATGTCATTGGGCAGTCAAGTTTTAAAATTTCATTCCCTGAAAGGAGTAGCTTGTTATACAGAAATAAAAGTGAGTTGCATACTGTGTGCAGCTTGTAATTACATGCAATAATAACAGAAGAGGTAACAAGCTGTATCAATGTGACAAGCTGTTTGCTTTGAACTTCTCTGTCAAAGAATTAACCAGATGGTTGCATCAGCCCTTGTGCCCAGCTGTCTAACTTTTCGAGGGTGCTTCATTAGTGTGTTTGTCTCTAAAATTCTCTCACTTGTACTTGTGTGCATCCCCCTTCCCTGGCCTAAAGAAAACAAGGCACATCTCAGCATGTACCTCAGGAAACAACTTTATGTTTGATCTGTGAGGCGAAAGTTAAAACAAATCTCAAACAATACTTCAGTAGATTGTTTTAGGCAGGCCTAACAGCAGCAGCCTGATATGCAAGAGAGGATAATTTTAGTCAGAAATTCTATATCTGCATGATGATCCTCAGAATAGCATGTGGGCATATATAATGAATCCTGTGGGCTAAATATTGATTTGGGAGACCATAAGGTGCTTCTGACATCCTTTTCAAAAATCTTCTTTCCTCCCAGAGTCTCCTAGAGTCCTAAAGTGTGTTTTATCTCAGCTTAGTGGGGAAGCTTTGACGTCCTGGACACTTGCACATGGTATCAAACCATGTACGCTTAAAACAAGCTGTACTCAGTTCCTTAAAAGGCAGAAACTCCAGCAAAATTATTTCATATATAAGACATCTGGTTATGAAGTTAGTAAAAATCCTTGCACCCATACTGTAGTCTGGTGTACAGCTATAGATAATTGCATTTATCTATTGTAAATTAAGCATTAGCTCCAATAATTCCTCCACTGCTTCAATAGTTGACTTGTTTTAGTGTGTGCTTATCATCTCAATTATACCTCAATAACAAATTTATGTTTAGAAATCCTTACAATATTAATCATGTTTCCAGAAGCAGGTGTACTCCAGGGAAATTTCGTTGTTGGCCTTTCACGGAGATATTTGTAAAAATGATGGATATTTTCACTGTACTAATAGCTCGTGTCACCAGTGGCTTTACAAGGGCCATAAATACAGCTGTCTGCCTCTAGCAGCTAGAGCCATCAAAGCTCTGATTGGGGGTAGCGGTAGAACTCAAAGAGCATCTCCCTTGGCATAGCCACAGTGCACTGCCTCTGCCTCTGTGGCCTCGGCCAGAAAACCCTCCCTGTGAGCACGGCTGCTGTCGTCGGACCCATGTAGGACAGTTCTTTGTTCCCATTAAGGAGCAGGAGACACGCCTTAGGTGAACGTATGGAGACGCACTGTTACCAAGGGGACGAGGACACGATGTTCCCTCATAGATCTAGTTACCGGAGCAGGTTTCTGAGTAATCAGATTTAGCCACTGTCAAATATGGATGGCAAATTAGAGACAGCATGCAGATAAATTCATGCATGAGAAAAACATATGATTCATTCAGGTTAAAGGTAAAGAAGTCAATGTGAGACTGGCTAAAATTCGGAGGATTATTTTGTAAAATACTGAGCACTCATTATGTTACAGTGTTAGGCACTCAGGAAAAAATACAAAAAAGAATTCACTTTTTCAACGTACTTCTATCATGGTGGTTACTTATTTTAGTAAGTCCATTTTTTTCAAACATCATCAGAAATTCAATGTAGAGATGCACCAAGATATATGTACTTAAGGTTACTGACAGACAAGATTAATGCCGGTCCAACAGATATACAGCAAAGCCACAAAATTATTTTTCTTTTGTTAAATGAAAATAGGATACAAACTGGATGATATGTGTTTTTTCCTCCATTTTCTGTTCTGTTACCATGACCACAGCTGAACCAAGTGACAGTAAACTCAAGTCTTTGTCTTGGCAAGGCAAAGATCACAGCTCTCAGACAGGGTGGAGAGAAGCATTGCTGTCTGTCGTTTCTGACTAATGCCTGCAGGAAAACGCTGAGAACTAACAGCGCTCTGCATATTGCCAAGAGCTTGGAAGTTAGATACTCAAAAACTCAAAAAAAAAGTTGTTAGTAATTACAGAAGAAATGTGGTTGCTATTATACTCTGGAAATAAGATGCAACATCAGAGAATAACCAATAGTCCCACTTTTGCTTTTTGAAAAGTAATCATCTATATGCAAATTGTAGAGCAGCTTCTAAGGAGTCCATTCTTGATTTCACCTCCTGTAATAGGTACAAGCTTTAAATTTTGCATTTTTTGTGGTTAAATGCTTTCTCTTTTAAAACAGATAATTAAACTGTTAAGTCTATTAAAGTATTCATAACCCTGAACTTCTTCTTATCAGTTAATTAAGCTGGAGGAGAATTGGCTAAGACAGGCAGGGTCTTACACATGCTGCAAAGTTACTGACTCATAATTCCCAGCCATTCAATTCTCCACATTCTGTGGATGCCCGACCTGGATAAGCAATATGCGATTAGTTTACAAGAACCATTTGGTATTTATAATCCTATATTCTTGTTGAATTCTATTACTGGGCATAGCTGGGATTTGCATAACCTGATATATGCTTATTTCTTTATTGCTGTAGAGTGATTACTCAAATTCCACTATTATTATTTGTTCTCTCTATTTGGATTCAGAAACTAGCTTACAACAAGGGTATCACTTCATCTTCTCATTTCCCACATGACTTTCTTGCAAATCCCAGTATTTATACAGAAGAAAAGCTTATGGTTAAAGTTTAAAGAGTTGGATTCTAAGACAGCTGAAAAAGAAGCACTAGTTATTTGATTAAAAATAAAAAGATAATTACTGCTTAGATTTGTTTGTGTCTTCCGGTCTCGTTTGTGCTCCCACCAATTTTGGATCATGTAATTGTGCTCTTTTTCAGAGGAGAACTTCCCCCAGTGCAGAGAAGGTTTTGATTTTAAAACTAAATGTGAATCTGATTTAAGTTTAATAAGTTTGATAATTTTAAACAGAAATACTGGAAGCTCCTTAGCAGGTTTTCTAATCTATCTGAAGTTTGTGGCACTGTTTGGAGGGCGGCCCTGTGTTTGCTTTGTGGGGAGCTGGGGAGCTGAGGATAGCTTGTGCTCTTCTAGAAACACTGCTTCCGACTGTAATGGAGTTTAAATGACCAAGACTTTTTCTGGTGCCACAATAGCTATTTATACTTAGAGAGGTGTTTTAGCTATCCCTTTGTGTAGGTGAGAGCGTACAGTTGCTAACTTTACCTTTCTCCCATCAACAATGGCCTGACCTCATTTATATAAAATTATATATATATATGTATATGCACGTGTATATATATATTATATTTCATAAAAGAAGAGCTGGCAATGCAGCTCTATCAACATAGCCCAGCCTGGCAAAATTGGCAGCGTTTCTCCCAGCTCAGGGAATGGGGCATCTCCTCTGCGTCTCCTCCTGGTGAGAGGTCCTGCCGGTCAGATGTGATCTGGAGGCACCGTAACAGAGAGTTACTGCTTGCTTGGCAAAATGAAAGTCTGTGGCATGTGCACAAGGAAGGTCAAAATGGATGTAATGGGGCTTCAGGGGAAGAGGTGCTGCAGGGTCGAGCAGCAGCTGGGGTAAGCCCGCTCTGCCACCAGCAGTCCTGCTGGCTCCCATACGCACCCGTAGGACTTTGCAAGCAGCACATGGGAGATCGTCTGGGACAGGATTTGTCTTTGAAAGCTGGATGCCCATAAACGATCTGATTTTATCCCAAGAGTAGTAGAATTTATTCACAGAAGTGATTCCATTTTATACGCTAACTTTAGAGAGTGATTATTTGATACAGTCCTGCAGTGGTGTTTCCTTTCTTCAGTAGCTAATTTGATTTCTTTCTATTACACAGATCTAGCTAGCTGATAGGACATGGGGTTGATGAACAAGACTAAGAAGAACAAGTGACCAAAACAAGTCATTAATATGAATATAATCTATTCATTGGCTGCAAAACTTAAAGCTGATATAGCAGACAGTGAAAATTGAAATGAAACTATTTTCACATGATATTGACTTCAGAATTAATTGAAAGGTCTGATAATATGATTTTCCTTTTTTTTAACAAATTCTGTTCAAAATAAAACATATCAAATGTGTATTTAATTCTCTGCTAATTAAAAACATCAAAACATTTTCCCAAGAATGTTTAAATACCCTAGTAAATTTTAAATGTGTAATTTTTAGCTTTGTGCTGTGGCAGCCTTTCTGATACTAACTGAAAATTGATGAAAAAAAGTTGTGCACAAAGGATATGAAAGCCACTCCTAACTGTTTGAAAATATTCTTTTTGCTTATGCAGAAAATCATTCATAAATTTTTATGCAGCTGAATATATATGTAAGATAAGAGAATGTAATATATATATCTCACAAGCCCAAACTTGCCATTCAGTATAATACATATTCTTGTTAGGAGGTGAATCTCCTCATAGACATTGATTTTTTAAGGGAAGGCAATGGAAGAACAAGGCATGGGTAATCATATATCAGTAGGGGCAGTAACTTTCTGAATTTCCTGATATTTATTTTGATCATCTGATGATAATCATAACAAATGATCAGAATAAATGCAAGGACAGTTAAGGAGAGAATAAAAATACACACGCATCACCATTTAAAATAGCTGTTCACTCTTTCTCTTTCTTTCTATTTCAGAAGTCAAGAAAATTTTTCCCAATCACATTTTTTGGCTCAATCAGCTGGATCGGATTTTTTTCTTACTTAATGGTCTGGTGGGCACATCAGGTAAGATGATGTTGCACTGGCACAAATTATAAACCCTGCATTGTGTTTTACCCTGCAAGGAATCATTTAGAACTAGAATCCGTCCTCTTCCTGAGCTGAGCAGCATTTTACCTTAGGAGCAGGAACAATGAATGAAGTAAATCACTACCCAGTACATACAAAGTAGATCAAAAACTGTGGTTGCCTTCAACATCTATTGGATCTTTCTGCTAACATCAGCATCATAAGCAGCCAATGGTCGATACCTACTGGGCCTCTTTGACATTCTTTCCCTGAAACTCATGGAACTTTGTGAAAAAATGCAATTCTCCAATCATGTGCATAGTCACTGCACTTCCAAGCTAGTCAGGAAGCTCAAGGATGATATCAGATCAGAGATTTGCAGCATAGAGTGCAAACCCTCTAGTAGAAAGGATCTAGAGTAGAGAGTGTAGAGAGAAGGGAGTAGAGAGTAGAGCATGTTTTTCCACCACAGGATTTCAACAGTGTTTTTGCTGATTTTTACTCTGTCTCTTTCAGGTTGGAGAAACCATTGGTATTAGTGAGGAGATAATGGGATTGACTATTTTAGCTGCTGGCACATCGATTCCTGACCTAATTACCAGTGTTATTGTAGCACGCAAAGGTCTAGGGGACATGGCTGTGTCCAGCTCTGTTGGAAGTAACATCTTTGACATCACAGTGGGGTAAGTCCTACAGCAAGTCCTACTTGTGGATGTTTTATTAAAAAGTTTTGTGTTCATAACATGTTACCCTGGTTTTGCCAAGCATTACAATAGTTTTATTCCATTGTTGTTTAAAGAAAAGAATGATGCAAACATCTTTCAATATGTGTTATTATTTCACATATGCAGAACTTAATAGATATTTACATGACAGGCTTGTTAGAAATTAATTTGTTGCATCATTCTTTGTTTCACACATCACAGAACTGCCCATGCAAGCAAATTGTGCTTGAAAAGTAGTGTTCCAGGAATAACTTTGTGAAGTCTTTTATGATTCTGCCAGGCACTTTATTCCTGTTGTTCACTTGTGGTTCCACTCACTGTGCCTGTTCTAAAGCTTTCTTTATAAGTGCAGGTCAGAGAGCTATTCACTTCCTCTGCAGTGTCCAGCAGGTTTGCTGTGAAAATAAACAGAATGCCATTGACTTGCATAGCTTTTATAAGCTGTTGTTGGTGTATGATTTTTTAATATACCTGAAAAATCGCAAATTACAAACCAATTCTCTATGAACACTGAGGCTCCTTTGTGTAGCTCTGACAACATGAAGCAGCGTAAGAGTTGAACATAAGTGCAGAAATGAGTTACTTACATTTTGCTGCATGCTGGAATCCTTTATGTCTGCTGCAGTACACAAAAGCTTCACATCAGCACAAGAATAATGATGCAGGAAATTTGCAGCCAAATTCTGTCCTAATGCCCCCTTTCCTGTCTTCAGCATAGGATAGAAGCAAGGGGAGCCATGCATCACCTTAGTTTCTCCGTTCAGTTGTTATATCTTGCCAATGTACATCCAGAAGAACAGATCTTGCATCGTGGTTTTAGCTCCTGCAAAATGGGATCCCAAAGTTGGGGTGGATAGTGGATGGCTCTTTACTCCACTTGTTGGTTAACAGCAATACTTTTGGACACAGCTGAATAACTGGGCTCTGAATTATTTTATATTAATCCAGAAGCATTAACTGGTTTTAATAACATTTATAAATAAAAATGAAAACATATGAAAACATTATTCACTTCCCAGTATCTCAACTTAAAACATGTAGGATGTGTTCTGAACCATTTCCCTTTTACAGTGCTTTCTTTTTCCCTTAATATTTTCAGTCTTCCTACCTAAGGAAATGCATGCTATCCCATCACATAGTCTGTTAGACCTACTGTCTTTACGGCAAAAGTGGCAGAGCTCAGCTGTAGTTGTGGTTTAGTTAGCACTGCGGCTGTAATAAATTATTCTCTCTTGACCTGCTCATTCAGCCTGAATGATGTGAGCTGCTGACAGCTCTTTTTATGCATTCCAAGCCTACTGAGCTCAAATCAGTAGCTTAAATATTTATTTCAACTTGACATCTTCCAGAGGGATGTTGCCTCATACAGTAGCATCAGAGCTGGGAGATGCAGCAACAGCAAGTATAAAAATAGAAATAAAGCTGAAGTTCAATGAAAGTTTACATGTAAGCATGAATCAAGACATTTAACGGGCCAAAGTTAAAGGGCAGCATCTTGTGGAGAGCTAACTGCGTGCAGGAAGGACCCGTCAGGCACCTTCCACTGTCAGGCAAGCTCTTGGGAAGAGATTCTTCTGTGGATGCTTTAAGTCCACATGCTAATGAATGAGGACGTCTTGCTCACAGGCAGGAAACCAGGTCATTTCTGCCAGCCACGGGAAACATCTGCCCATAGCAGCTGGTGGGGGAATGATGGGGAGTGCAAATCCCACAGCTTCTCCAGAGGACCGCATGCGAAATGACAAATGAGATATATGCATAATTTATGAAATTAGGAGAGTTTCATGCTTCACCTCATGCAGGGAGCCTGTAGTTCAAATGGCCAAAGCACACAGGGGAGGAGTGGCTGGGGAAATACCAGTGATGAGCAAACACAGAGTGGCCTCCAGAGGTTAGGAAATCACATGGAAGGAACATTTGGTTCCCCAGTATTCCCATATATCTGAATAGCTCACCTTCTTCTAAATGAGACTCATCTGTCGTCAGCCCACTGCTTGGTGTCTGGGTAGCCATGAAAGCCTCATGTTGAGGTGAGAAGGCTCAAGGTAGAGCACAGTGTGTGATCTAACATGCTGTGGCTGTCCTGAGAGATGAGTTTCCCTGTCTCCCAGACAATATTTTTGTATTTTCAAGTGCCTTCAGAAATTTTCTAGTGCCCCTTTCTTCATCTCTGCAATATTTCCAATTTATTTTTTCTGTTTCTTAACAGTCTTCCTCTTCCATGGCTCCTGTATGCTGTGATCAACAGCTTTGCCGCAGTGACGGTCAGCAGCAATGGCTTGTTCTGTGCAATCGTCCTGCTCTTCATTATGCTGCTCTTCGTCATCCTCTCCATCGCGTTCTGCAAGTGGAGGATGAATAAGATATTGGGCTTTCTTATGTTCGGGCTTTATTTTGTGTTCCTGGTTGTCAGCGTCCTCTTGGAGGACAAAGTGATACAGTGTCCTGTCTCCATTTAGTGGAAAGTGCCGTTTCTTGAGGAAAAGAGTATATATATATTCAAATACATATATATAACATATATAAATGAAGCAGCAAAAACCCACAATGGAAAGCTTCAATGGGAATAACCAGTGGATTTGTAAATCTCCTATCCCTCAGTTTCAAAAGGAAGAAAGAATGGGTGAAATCCAAAGCAGAAGAATGATTGCTGCTGGACAGTGCAGTTACCTATGAAAGGCTGAGGTCAGCTGCAATGAGGTTTTCTCTGTTTGCTGCAGGACATCCTCAGTGCTCCCTAACGGAGGTGCTGTGCATGATTTGTGACAGTGAAAAAGCTACAGCATCTTCATTGCCTGTGGTCCCATCCATGAACCTCTCTTCCTCTATAGTAATCTATAGAGACACACGACATAATCAGTATGTAAGACTATAATCTTCTAAACAGAATGCTAGCATCAGCTTTGGGGATGCAATCCCTGCCCCTACCCATTGCGGGCAGGGATAATCTGATAATCTGCTGGCACTCTGAGTGGAAAGCATAGACCAAGAGCAAGAGTCAAACAGAGGGAAGATCTTGCACATCTCTTCATTTACGTGGATTTAAATGATGTGACTTCAGCAAAGACAGGGAGTCTTTCGATATTTTGCTCCTTTGCGTCACAGGTCTCTAATGGCAACTGGCAAGATGTAAAATGATGGTTTATTACATCTTGCAAAACTCTTCAGGTTCTAGAAGCTCCAGCTTTACTATTTATGGGGATATGAAGTCTGGCCATTTTGCGACTGATGCATATTTTCTTATGTATTCACACGTGAAGCCCAGACTGGGGATTTGCTGTCTTCTCTAGTATCAACCCAGCATGCAAAGAGATCATACAACTACTGCGTGGACTCACTGTTTTTTCTAATGCAGCAATACTACCAACAGTACCAATATCTCTCTGATGCTGTTACCGTTAAGAATTTGCCTTTTCATGCCAGAAAAAAAGAAAAAAAAAAAAAGGCTAATTTGCTTATGCATAGTATTTCATACAGAATATAGAGTAGTTGTAATGTGGCAGCCTAATTGCTGAAGTGGATATGTATTTTACCCGCTATCTTCTAGCAGTACTTGCAGCATAAGGATCTTCACAGCTATATATAGTCATCACTGGAGGGGATCCCCAGCTGATGCGCAGAGCTGGGATAGTTCATATTGGTTTGCGTAGATCTTGAAACTAGGTAGGAAAAACTGGCAGTTTAAATATAGTGGAGTTGCAGGGAGCCTACATGGAAAACTTTCAGTGTTGCTGGAAGCATGAATTCTAAAGCAGCTCTGAAAGGAGTGAAAATGCAGTGTTCTCCTACCAGAAAACTGGGAGAAGGAGACTCAGAACAAAAATGTCAGGAGAGGAAATAGAGAAGTGCTCACGTTTTCAATGGTTTGGATGATTGCAAAAAAAAAAAAAGGAAAACCGGAATGAGTATTACAAATTTTTTTCAGATAATGGCTGTCTATTCGTTGAATTCTTTGTGTGCAGTTAGAGTTCATAAAATTTCCGCATGTATCTGTGACCCGTTTTAGAGCTGTTTCGTATACGTTATTGCTCTCACAATGGCAATGCCGTGCTCACAGCCGTGTAACAGAAGGCACAGCACATTTTGTCTCGTCTGTTTTTCTGATGCTGTCACCGTGCTTTCCTGCCTGTGTTTCATGCTTTTGCTTTTCATTCAGCCTCTTTGTCCTTTACTGTATTCCTATTATATGTGTTTATAGCTGTGTTTAACAGTACCTGGTTAAAGTGTAAGGACTTGACAGAAAACAACAGTAGCACAAACAGTAAGAAATACATATTTAAAATTACATCAGTATTAATATTATGAGATTACTATGAAAAAGTGAGATACTATTGAAGAGAAGCAAGAACATTAGGAGTTACAATATGTACTATTCCTTCCATGTTCTAAGGCGTTAAGTCCTAGGTACAGAAATACATTCAGAACCAAAATCTTAACCACACTGGCAACATCCCTGGCTTTTTTAGTGTGAGCCTCTCTCATTGTGAGCAGAAATTTGTCTATGCATTTTAGAACCTCCATTCTCCACAATCCTCGCTAATTTTAACTATAGTGCTGTTCACCTTTTAAACATTTGTTTCTATGGATGTACACAAAGGAAAAATTCTATATACATACCTGCAGTGCCCCCTGCTGAAAAGAATAGCAAATCTGCAAAAGAAAATGCATAAAGCAAATCCTGAATTGAAATGTCCCTAGTAGGATTCAACAGGTGTCCCAAAAACCAGAGCTGGCTCTGCGGTGCAATCTGTCCCAGGGGAATCACCAAATCTTTCATAGCTCTGGTGATAGTGTTTGAAATGGAGGCAGGGTTAAGAAAAATAAAAAACTCTCAGTTTTACCCAAGATGTTCTTTCCCCAAATGGGCCGAGTAACATAGGTTGACCTGAAAGAGCGTATGTGGTGTTTTGTGAGTGGTGCACCTCTAGGGTGGTGTGTTGCTGTGGTCCTTCTCATTAACACTGCTTTGACGTTCAGAGAGAATAAACCAAGGGAGGGCAAGAGTCTGACCTTTGCTCCATGCACTGCTCCTCTTTTAGTTTTGTCTTCAACACCGATGTCATGGCCATCGTGCACAGCACTTGTTAGGACACTGCGGCCTTGCACTTGCTGCAGATTCACCCAAGGCCAAATTCTGACACCTTTTCAGTCGTGCCGCTTTGCTGTTACCTCTAGGAAGTCAGTGGCTGTGGTGCTGGTGTTTCTCGTAGTTCCTGAGTGTTTCCGTGTTGGAGCCATGAACATTTCTGAATACTTTACACCTAGAAATAAAACCAAATTTCTGTTTTCCTCCTTCAGGTAAAGTTCTGAATGACTTCAATACAAATATGGTCCTGCCAACAGTCTAAATTCTGCAGTGAGCTAGTAGAAGTCTATGTATAATTAACATAGAAATTAGTCTGGCTCTTGTTTAGTGTTCTTAGGGTAAATCCAGATTTGCAGCACAGCAAGTGAAATAAGAGAACAGGGTAAAATGTCAGGTTAAATAGCACCACACCTGAACAGAACCAATACTGTTCTGGGCATCATTTCTGGAAGGGATTTCCAGCAGCACTTGAGTAGGGTCAACGGTGAGATGACATAACCTGCTGTAATTGCTCTCTGATGGAGAGCACTGACTCCATGGGAATTACAGGAGAGAACTGGCCCCACATTTGTAAAATACCACTGAAGTCCAACCAATATTTGCTGTTTTACAAAAAACGAAACACCTTCTGTAGAAGACGCTATGATGGTATCTTCAGGATAGATGTTATCAAAGTGTTAAAAAAGTTTGATGCAAGGAAGATCCCTGAAAAGATAAGATGGAAAAATCTTTTCAACAACAAAGTTCTGAGTAATTTAATTGCAGCTTTTTCCTGAGAGCTAGGACTTTCCTGTAGTGCAGACAGGCTCTTAGTGCCTCTATCCCTGTGCTTATTTATTCAATTGATCTTGCTATCTACGTAAACCTGAGAAGCATAAAGCACAGTAGGTGACACAGAAATTTTCCAAATGTCATCTGACATTTAAAAGGGCAATGAACCCATCCTGTAATTTTCCACATATCTACTCTCTAGTAATTTATGGTCATTGTCATTCATGGTACTGTTGTGTGTGAGTAAGAAAGTCCATTAAAAAGTAGGTCAAACATGATTTATCCAAGTACTGTAAAAAAGATACTGAGAAATATTGTTAAAGTTTGGGCATTTTTTCAAGGGATTATTCCTTCGTTTGTCATTTATGCCAATACAATATTTCAAGAAACAGGGGATATACAATTTCTTTATGATTCTCTTTTCAACAGTAATTCAACAGTAATTCCTTATAATAGCATCCTATGGTCCATACTACATATGCTCAAATATGAGCCTGTATCAAATTGATTTATTTGGTCTATAACAATGAAATAATCCCTTTTCCAACCAGTGGCCCGCTGAAGTCTGGAACATTTCTGCCTCTGGCTTTGACAACCTCCAGATTTTTATTCTGCTATACGATATTTCTTAAAAGCACTCATGTAACAAACATAATTGTCCTGAGAGCTGTGTACAAGGAGAGTAATTGCTTGTACTTGTATTCTTGGAAACCGCTTTACCTCTTATAAATAACGATGACACAGCGAACGGAGGGAGATGTAAGGTTCGTTCCTCTGAGGGCTTGGTTCTGGCTTTCCTGCTTTCCTGTAGATGGTCGTTGCAAGAGAAGGCGGCTGGAAGCATGGCTACGGAAGGTGGGTTTTGGGTTAGTAAATGGGACAGCCCGCACTGAACAGTGTGGGGAGGGTGTGGGGTGCAGCACGGGTGTGGGGTTCGCCTCTGTCTAGTGGTTTTAAATGACCCTTCTCAGATCTTTTGCTGTGAGCTGCAGCGATACGGCAGTGGGGTATCCCTTGTTTCCGTCGGGAATGGGGAGGACCAGCCCCACGCCTCCAGAGTGGAGTTTTGCAGCGCGTTGCCCCCGTAGGGCCGAGTAGGTGCGTGGGGCGCCGCGCGGCCGCCCGTCCCCATGGACCCGCTGCCCGGGCGCGACGCCGCCGGGCCCAAGCGGGCCTCGTGTGCTGCTCGGCGGGGCCGAGCGGGACGGCGCGGGAGCCGAGGGCCCTAAACCGACCGCACGGTCATGTAGATCTACTGCAAATTCACCCCCTCGCCAAACAGGAAAACGGCCTAGGCTGGAAGAAATTCGTACGTTTTTAAATACCTTGCACTTTACTGCTTTTTTTAACCATGATCTTATGTCACATAGTTGTCTTAATGCAAAGCGAAGCCATAAAAAAAAAAAAAAACCCCAAAATAGTTCAGGGTTTCTAAAAGGGGGATAGTAGTTTCAAAGTAAAGCATCCACATCACATCTTTGTTTAGGGTGTAATGTAAAATACCATCCAATATCTGTACAGTAAAGCAGGATGTAGTTTTGCCTTAGTGGAGTTGGGAGCAAGACGGAGGGATTTTGCTCATTCTCCCAAAATTCCCTGTGTGACTGTGGAAGATGGTCCACGCTGGCTTTGCCATGGGTCTCAACCCTATTGTCCTTGTGCATCTGAGAAGAAGGAATATAGCGCTTGCAGTCAAGCCCCGCAGTGCATTTAAGCCATCATGTTGCTCTAGTGTTTTCTCCCGCTCACATCAGAGTAAATTAAACCCCTCCTACTTCTAGTTTATAAAAGCTGATCATTTGCATATTTTTTTTTTCAAAAGAGTTAAAGCTTTTAGTGTCAGACTATTGGGTGAAAATCCAACTCTTCAGTTAATTACCAATGAAAATTAAGACCGTGGTCATGGTCGTGATGATCATGTGAAAATAGCAGCAGCTTGTCTTAACTAGCAGATGCTATTTTTCTAGCAAGATTTTCCTAAATTTTTTTAATTTCATAGTTCTCATACTCTCCCAGCTCTCATTTCCAATATTTTGTAAGAAAAATCTCAAGTCCTCAGTCTTATTTATCTCAAAATAAATAAATAAATGAATAAATATTTGCCATGGAAGCCAGCCCAAGCAATCCTAAGAAAATTCCAGGATTTTTTTTTATGTGTGTGTGTATGTATGGATCATAATTCAGTAGATGAAACACCTGTATCTCTTGGTCAGTATATTCTTTGCGAATATAAGTCTGTATATAATAGGGAAGCTATATTTATTTGTACATAGGCTCTTGATAATAAGCCCCTCTATCAAAAGTCCTGCTATAGCTACAGAATATTTCACTGTGGTGTATACACTTTTTCATGTTAATATATAAACCTTATGTTACTGATACAGAGCTCTTCATATAAATCACTTTATGTAATCAAGTTGTCTAAGTGTGACTAACAATAACATCAATAAATAACAATAAAAAGGACTTAACCATGTGTGATTTTGTTCAGTATTTACTGTTTTTTTTGTTATGGACTTGCTGGAGCTATAAAAATATTTTTCTAAGTATTTTCTCAGGGTTGAAGTGTTGTCTGCAAAGTCACCACTTGTTTAACTAGCACTTAAGGCCTCTTACCACATCACTGTGCAGACACAAGGGAGGAAAAACAATGTTCCAGAGGAGCTCAAAGCTGAGTTAATCTGGGCCTTTCCCTTGGCAGTCCCATGTGAAAACACCAGCCCAAAGCTTCCTTGAGCTGCACTCATTGGGAGCTCTGGGGTCCTGACTGCACTAAGTCCCCTCATACTTTTCCTAACCGAGACTTGCTTGTTCATGGGTGCTTTGAAAGGTGCTCCTCACCTCACTGATTACTCCTCAGGCTGCACAGTCTCTCATTGTTAGTAGTCAGGATGTTTGGCTTTTTTCCAGCTCAAGCAGACCTCATAAATAAGAAAAAAAAAAAAGTTCTGCTGTCTGCTAATGCGCAGTCTCTGCACATTTGTTTGGTAGTATTTGATCTACCCTTCAACTTCAGCCACTCCTAGAAGGAGAGGGAAGGACTTAAAAATCATTAATTTCCACAACAGACTCTTATGGCATATGATAAATGTAGGGAAGGGGAGAAAAAAATGCATTGAGTAGCCTCTTTGACCCTGTCTGGAGTAATAATGGAAAATTTCCTTGACATGTGTATCCTCTTACATGGGTAAATATTTCTCTGTCTCCTGAAAGAAACAGAGATCATTGTTCACTCATTGTTACATTTGCTTTTGCATTTGCAATGACCAATGACAAGGAGAAATCAGATGTAACGTTGTTAAAACTATTTGATCTCTCCTCTGAAAGACTATGGAAGCTTCCTGAGCTTCCCTTTAAAACATGACCCAGGAATTCCCTTCCTGTCAGCGCAATTTCCCAGTTTCTCTGGGAATTAAATATTTAATTATTTACTGTTCTCAGGTACTTTTGAAGAATATTGAGAGATAGACTACATTATTTTCTATTATTACCTGCTATTATAAATGCATCTTTAAAGAGATGTGTCAGTTGACTCTTTCTTTCCTATTGTTGCCGATTTCTTTATGTCAGCTTGGATAATTTATAACATTTGTTGTTAGCAAGGGGGCTTTTTGGCTAGGGTCATAGATTGGACCATAAACTAGACTATAGATTAGATTAATGATTAGACCATAGATCTATATATTCCCTCTCAGACCTCAACCCAGACAAAATTGTTTCTTGCATGTTAATATAAGAGGATCATAGGCAGAGAACTTCCCAGCACCCCCTAAACAAATTTTAAAAATTGAAAGCACCAAATCAGACATTTAAACAAGATATTGATGGGCATCTTCGAATGAAACAGAGGTGTCATGTAGAGATTTGAGTGACTTGTGACCACTTTTCACCTGCTTGCAGGCAAGGATAAGGAAATATTAGCCCTCCATGACAACTTTCCCCGCGCTGTGTTGTCTCGGCGCGGCCAGGGAGCGTGCGTGCTCCTCATGGCAGGGGATCAAATGGGTCTGAGACAAACCAAGCTGCCAGGGGCAGAGGCAGGTAAGGTGTGCGGATACGTTTCTGTGTGCTGTGTTGTGAGGGAAAGCACAATGCTTCCCTGGAGTTTGGATTTGGTGCTGTTTTCCAGGCAGGGAGCAAAGAACTGCACAGGAAGGGAAAAGCATGAGAAAAACTGATAAAAAATGTCTATCAGATATAATTTATTTTTAAATGGAGATCTTACAGATTGCTTTCCTTCCTGTCTCCCTGCTACCAGGTTTACTATATTGTGAAATGAAGATATAGTTTTCTGTACTATTTTGATTTGGCAAAAGCAAAAAAATTGCCAACATCACATATCCACTGCCTGTCCTTAGTTTCTGACTGAGATGAAGGAAAAGAGAAAACATTTCCAGAATTTTCTGACTCCACTTGGAAATACAGTTCTGCTCTGTCATCATTTGCTGTCCACCTGCCTGGTGTAGTTCCTTACTGAGAGCAGGATTTCACCTCTTGTAGTAATGATCAGCTCTTGCTAATTTGCTGTTGCATTTTCTTCAGTAAGAGGATTTTATTATGATTTCATGCAGTTAGGACATACTGCCAAACAAAGCTGTCTCTGAACATCTTGAGTTGTATATCTGGCAACATGCCAGGCCTCAAAATAAATTAGCTTGGGTATGGGAAACATTCAACAAACATGCCGTATTGTTCCACATTTCTGGTTCTCTCTGTCATGGGGGTGAGTAAACCTGTTTTTCCATTGTATTTTATAATCTACTTTAAAAACAAACAAAACCCCCACACTTTTCCTAAAATCCAATTTCCTTTCGGTTGGGACAGCAAATGATTTTCAGCAAAGCTGTTACCAACAGTTGACTGAAAGCAGAAATTCCTCAGCATATGATTAGTAAACACTTTTCTTTCACTTAAAACATTCAGCGGGCAAATACCCACACTCACCTGTCCTGCCAGGGGCCTGTGGGATGTGTCACCCTGGGAGAGGCAGGGGCACACCTAGCAGAGCAAAGTGCCCATGTCCTCCTGGCCGTTCACACTGCCCCGGCCTCTCCACACCACTGTCCCCTGTGCTCCTCATACTGCCGGGCACCCGGATTAAGTGTGCTCACAGCAGAGCATCCTCACAAACGGGTAAGTTTTGAAGGGCTCTGACTTGGCTTGTCTCCATATGGCACGTGCAGTGCAGAGGTAGCTGATCCAGAACCAAGTCTATCTCTACCTGGGATTTTCTTCGTTTTTTGTTTAACTAGTATCTCAGTAGGCACGTGTGCTGCTCTGGTCAATCACAGTGTGGGAGAAGCACAGCTTTTGCTTATGGAAGAGAGCATCGCAGAGGTTGATGTCAGTGTGATACCCCTTTGGGCATGCTGCGGGCACTGCTGTGTTCCAGCTGGGCAGCACTGACACTGTGACAGCGGTGTGTAGCACCACTTAGGAGGGTCACCTGTGCAGGTACCACCAGGCGTCACGGAAGGGGAGGAGAGCAGCCAGCATAAGCAATGCCCTCAGCTGTTGGGCAGCGGTTTGTGCAGTAGTCTGAACACTAGTAAAAAGGCAACACAACCCACGTGCTCCAGTGTTTTACCCACCATGGCAAATTCCCTCCACTGCTGGCTCAGAAAAGGGAAACAACAAGCAAAAAAAACAATTTACGGGCATGTTGATGCTTTGATATCTGCTCTGGCTTGGCTAGAGCTCAGCTAAGAGCAGAGCCCAACGCAGTCTTTTCAACAGATACCTCTGAGAAGCAAAACCCCACAGCACCAGGCTCTGCCACAGGCTGAGCGTGTGGGGATGGCGACAGCGTGATCTCCAGAGAGGTGTCAGCCTCAGAGAGTGCCACGGGAGGGAGGGGGCTGAAACACAAATAGATCCTGTCCTCATTGCACACAAGCCGCCTCATCCGGATTAATATCTGGCCTCTGTGTGGCTGCTGAAGCCTACACTTGCTTGGAATTACATCCACACCAAAGAGTCCAGCGGCGGGGTGTGCTTGTGGACAGTGATAAACAACCTCATCCTTGCCAACAGCAAGGAGATAATGATAAAATCCCTAATGCAGAAGGCAGAGATGTGCAGCCAGGGCAAACACAGTAAGCAGAGTGATACGTGTTCCTGTGTCCTTGTTCCAAATATATACCTAGCAGTAAGGTAGCTGTTCTCCTCCCTAGTCAAGATCCCTGATGACCTTCTTTGCAGCAAAAGCATCACCCTCTGGGGTAATTTCAGTTCTGAATATTGCTGAAAGAGGATGGTGATAGAGGGAATAGATGGGGAGAGTGCACTAAACACTGACACAAACATCAGTAAAAAAAAGAGAGGTCTCTAAAAAAAGCTATTTTTACTAGGTTTTCTTCAGGCAGAGAGTGCTTTCTTGTGCCAGTTCCAGGCAAGCTGGGCAGGAGCTTAGGAGCTTGCAAGGGTCCATTGGCTTTCTTCAGCAAATACGCTGGAGTGGTCAGTCCTCTAGCTTGGAGTCACACCCGTTCAGTTCCTGAGTCCTGGGTGAAGAAGGCCTCTGTGAACCCAGGGACGGGCCCTGGCTGGGAATGTTCACCAAACCAGCATCTCGAGTTACATGAACCCCAAGCACAACTCACAGCCACTGGCGCGCTGCTGGGAGCTACGTGGGCAAACTGGTTGCATCTGGAAATGTGGGTAAGGCTGGTTTTATTTATTTATTTCTCTGTGGAAAGGCAATAAATCAGCAGAAGACTGAGAATCTTCTCTTGTCTTTGAGAAGATAGGGGCTAGGTTTGTCTTTTTGCCTTGCATAGAACTAGACACAGAGCTAGGCTAGATCACAGTTTTGGTCTCAGGTAATACATTACCTCACTGCACTTAATATTCTTTACCTGAAGTTAATCCTGACCTCAGATAGCAGTGTCAGTTTAAATTAGTTCCTATCCCTAGTGACATAAATTATATAAGAAGTGCTTCAGTTACAGAATATCTGACAAAACATTTCACACACATTTCTGTTCCTACCTTATGCTGGATTTTATTTTCTTAAGGCATTCAATGCGTATTGTTGTTTCTCTTTTTGAGTGTGTATCACCATTATCAGATTGCTTAGGATCTAAATATTTTCCTTGTATAACTATCTTGCTTAACAAAAAAAAAAGAAAGGTGAATGGTAGGATGAATAGTAGGGTTTTTTTTTCTTCTAGAAGTACTTTTGCAGAGGTGCTGCAGAGTGGTTGTGAATACCACTATAGAGCAAAACCTTTCCTAGCATAAGCTGTCTCCTCCTTATGGGCTATAGCAAGAGAGATAGTAACCCATCGAAGAGGAAAACCTATCTCCCTGACGTTGGCAGGCCTTGCTAGCCCTGTCCACCACTGCAAAAACAGGAATCCTGTCTTGTTTTGTACTTTATTGATCTGAGTATGGTAGCAAACAAGTGGTGAAAACGTAGCAGGACAAGTATATGCCATTTCCACATGCATTATCAGGCTGAGGTATTTTTACACATTATACATCAAGTGCTACTGATGCTACGGGAAGCCAGTGTGTCTTTCATTTTGCAATGCAACATATGCTAAACAGTACATTTGCTAACCCTCTGCTAAAAGAGGTTACAGTATTCTTGCTATTGACTTCTCTTTAATCTGATGCCATATCTTCTACTGTGCTTTTCAGACCTTTTCAAAGCAGCTCGTGAGGACCCATGATGAATACCTTTGCCCCTGAGACATCTACCCAAAGAAATACATTGTGCAGATCCTCCCCTCTTTTTTTAACGACTGTCTAAAGGAAGATATTTCTGGTGTGGATAAAGAATGTTCAAATCTTGCTGCTGGGAAGGAGCTGTGAGTTCCTCTAACTGCAGGATATTATCTGGGTCAAGGGCAATTCTGAAGTCTGATAGGAGTGGGAATTGTAGGAGTCACAGAGGAAAAAATATGTCCTTAAGTAGCTCTAAAGAACAATGTGTTCACTCTCCTTTCGGTGCTTTTGTCTGGAGGATGATGGGGAAGGGTTCAGAGAGGAGACCTCTGAAAGGACAGGGCTCCTCAAACTCCTCAGATGAAAGCTGCAGACAACACAGTTCTACCGGTTGTGTCAGGATCCTCCCATAGTTTCAGACTGAAGCATTTTAGGGAAGAAAACAAAAAGGAGAGAGCTGCAAGACAGGAAAGGGAAGGAGAGGGGAAACATTTTTATTCCATCATTATGAAGTCTCTTATTTTATTTCCTTCTAGTCTATAACACTTTATATCCTTTAATTGACTTCTGCTGGCATCTGTGTACCATTTAACTTTATAGTCAGCAAGAGTTAACCATCAGCTAACATTTTTTCACAGCTCAGGTGCTCTCCACAGAACTAGACTTGCCTGTCATGGTAGCAAAATCTCCACTGGCTTCTGCAGCAGGTGCAGCAGATGCCCAGAGAGAGCGCCCAGAAGAGTGACTGCATCTTGGAGGAGCCTCCTGCTGCTGCTCTGCTGCTCTCAGACTGTACCAGGAGAACCGAAAGCAAGATAAACCCATTGGTGTAGAGCAAAGGTGAAAAACACACACAGATGAGTGTCATCTGTGTGTGCCGGGCTTCCTCATGAACCAAAGGGCTGGGAGGACAGTACATCTAGTTCAAATTCCACATACCCCTATGGGCAAAAAATGATTAAAAAAAAATGTATTCTGTGGAACATAATTGCTGATTCTAGACAATTACATCAGCTTTGCAAAGTGTAATCAAGAAACATCCTGAGAGCATCAAGTCCATTGAATCCAGGCAAAACAACAAGGCATCAATAGCAAATGCATAGCAAATACATTAAACAAATCTCTGTATTCTCTGTTTTCTTTAAAAAACTGATCTGATTTCCTAAAGAAACGGGGCAGACTGCCTGTCTCCATGTTCCTCCATTGTAAGGGTTTTAGTGTTGTTGTATTTTACTCACTAGTCCCATTCACAGCTGACAGAAAGCTGAAGGTCGCAAAGTAAATTCAGTTTCCATGAGTTTCATAGGGTGCAGAGGAAAATGCTATAGAGCCTTCACTTAAAAGAAGTAAATGACCTTCTGAATTATTAGACAATGGAAATGTGTCTAATAAGAGAGGGAGAAACAGAGACCTTATAAATACCTCAACAACCAAACGATGTCTCAGTTTCTGTGAGAGTATGGGAGAATTGCTTGAGAAAGGGAAAAATAGAGGCAAAAACTAAGGCCTAATAGAAGTTATGGCATTACAGAGGCCTGCTCGGGGTGCAAGACAGACAGCTCCTTTGGCAACACAATCTACCTCTCCAGCACATGCTAATAGGAGTAAACAAGAGGTGCAGTGGAATGGAGACACCATGGCCAAACTGTTGGATTCCCTGCAGTAGTGGTAACCTGATGGTGCTGTGCAGGTGAGGAATGGGTGGAGCAGAGTGGAAACACCACAGCCAAACTCTACGGGCCTATACTTACCAAAGTATTTGGTATCCCTGTTAAGAGATGAGTCCAGCCGTAGTCCCATAGGACCCGTAGTCCCTCCAACCTTTGAGGATCAGCTGGAACACAACTCTCATTCATCTTTTACCAAATTTGTGTCCTCTCTCACCGCCCATCGAACCGCGACAGTAAGATACAGGAACTATAGGAACTTTAGTTCATGGAGCTCCATATGTCTGTTTGGCTTTCATTGGCTTTTACAGTGAATAAAACCTCCTGTAACAACAGTCCTGCAAGTAGTTACAGGACTAAGAAGACAGGGAACTGGAAGATGTGGATGTGAATACAGAGGGTCTCTGTTGGGGATCCCTCCACAGAGCACCCACAGACAGAGGATGAACTGAAGCCCGCACAGATGAACCGTGGGCTGCAGGCAGGAAGGACAGGAGGATCCAGGTATCACAGAGAGCCCCTTACCAACAGGGTTAACTGTTTTTCAGTACTGCATGTGCATTCAGTCTCCGTAAAGGAAGAAATTTAAGGACCATATAACAGCCATAACAGTGTGGTAGCTTTTGTGCCATTCTTCTGCATGTGTTATGTCACACACATACCCCCCCCCTAAGATGGCTGAATACATTGCAGGGTTTCTCTAAAACTGCATCAAAGGCTGTCATTTTTAAGAAACTTCTGTTTACTTAATATGACAAGTTCATTCAGCTGAGGTGGGCTGAGCAGATTCTTGTACTTCAGTATGGACTCTAATATTTTAAGAGGATAAAAAATCTCATTTTGCTTACTGTAGAAGTTTGAAGTAAAATTTAGGCAAAAGAAAGATGATCGTAGTATCTACATTGACTGATGGATGATGACATTTTTGTAGCATCTTCGTTACTGGAAAGTGGCCTGTTGGATTAACTCCCAGCCTTCTGATTAAAGTACAACCAAGTAAAATTTGAAGAGGCGACAGATGGTCTCTCTTTGTAGTGATTAATTTAAACAGAAGTGTGTGGTAATCTGTCGCCACCTTTGTTTTTCTTGTGGATCTCTAGTGACATGACAAGTAGACCCAAAGACATCTATCACAGCCTCACAGCCTCGGCCCTCCCTTCAGAACTGGTTCAAAGATGAAGAATCTAACCACGTTGTCCTCCCTGCAGCTTCCAGTGAGGGCAGCTTAGTAAGTTTGTATTGTATATTCTCACCCACTGCATTCTTATTTTTCTTCCAAATCTATCAGCAGAGTAATCCAGAGAGAAAGAGAGGATGGAAGGGAGGAAGGGAGG
>PTEX01000026.1:613551-626555 GCA_003342815.1 Eudromia elegans
GAAGGAAGGAAGGAAGGAAGGAAGGAAGGAAGGAAGGAAGGAAGGAAAAGGAAGAAAGGGAAGAAAAGGAAGAAAGGGAAGAAAAGAAAGAAAGAAAATGGCTATCCTTCAATCTTGCCCTTGTAGCCAAGAAGGCCAATAGGATCCTGGCTGCACCAGGAGGAGCGTTGCCAGCAGGTCGAGGGAGGGGGTCCTGCTGCTAGACACAACTGACCTCATGAACAAGAGGGATGTGGAGCTGCTGGAGAGTCCAGCACAGGACTATGAGGATGATCCATGGGGATGGCACATCCGCCCTATGAGCAAAGGCTGAGAGAGCTGGGCCTGTTCAGCCTGGAGAAGGCTGAGAGGGGACCTGACCAGTGTGTACAAGTACCGCAAGGGAGGGAGGGAGGAGGATGGGGCTGGCCTCTTCTCAGTGGTGGCCAGTGATAGAACTACAGGAAACGGCCACAAATTGAGGCACCAAAAGTTCAACAGGAACTTGAGAAAGAATTTCTTAGCAGTGAGGGTGCCAGAGCCCTGGCACAGGCTGCCCAGAGAGGTGGTGGAGTCTCCTTCTCTGGAGATCTTCCAAACCCACCTGGACACCACCCTGTGCCCCGTGCTCTAGGAGACCCTGTGTGTGCAGGGGGCTTGGACTAGATGACCTCTAGGGGTCCCTTCCAACCCTAAGCGTTCTGTGATTCTATGATTCTATGATGCTCTTGTTATTAAGCGAAAAGTAATCCCCAGTCAGCTACTGCCAATATCCTATAGAGGCAACCATACTACTGTGGCTATTGTTACTGGGAAATACTATTTCTCTGGGTCACAAAACACAGCTAAGTCATTTGCACACCGTACCAGCCAGACCAGGAAGGCAAGATCAGTGCTGTCAAACATTTCTTCACTTTAAGACCCTGTCTGATGGGGCCATAAAAAGGAAGAAATCCTGTTAATTTCTAATAACGTTCATGTGCACTCAACAGAGACTCAAGTGAAAAACTATTTTGATGATTTAGACAAGAATAAAATGCATATCATGCTTCACACCATCCCTCATCCTTATTATTATTTGAGAAAGAGCAACCTCCAGATGGGCTGGTGATAGATCTAGCACAGGTAAACTCACAATTAATACCAAAAAGGAGGCAGAAGCACAGCGGTGAAGTCCTGACTGGCTGGACTTAAGCCTCGACCGTTTGTCTGCCTTTCAGTCAGAACCCATAGCCCATCTGCGTCCTCCGTCACAAGCAGCATGACACATCAGGCTTTGTCCATCGCCTTCAACGGCCTTGCACAGGACTGGACGACAGGCAGCCTCTCTCTCGCAGACGATTTTGGAAGGGCAGATGGAAGGAATGGGCCACGCGTGGGGTGCTCTGTCACGCAGCAGCCAAGGCAGCTGTGCCTCCCATCCCTCTGCCATAAGCTAATCCAAGAAGAACGGCAGCCCAGCACTCCCTCTGGAGTGCGTAGCCTACATTGTGGAAAGACCTGCCCAGGGCCCTGTCACATCGTCACCTGCTGCCTCTCCAAGCAGAGTGATGAGAAACACTGGTAATACAACATTTCCTTTTTAGCATGAGTAGTTTGTGAAAAATAAAAAAAAAAGAAATGTAATTGTGAAAAAAATGATCTCGTGCAATGAGAAACAAGGAAGTTAGATGATAAATCAGTTTTCTCATTCTCTTTAGCTAACATGAATCTTTTGGTACTCAAATTTTGTGAAAATGTAGAATAACTTCACCCTTGTGTTTAATTACAGAGCTAATTTAATTACAAGATGACACATATTTTTAAGTGTATTAATTAGCCTTCTTTATCAAAGATAACAGTTAATTAGAAAGCAATATTTTACATCCTGAAGACAGATAGTCCTTGAGTTGTTGTACTCACTCTTCCACCAGTAGCAAGTAATAAATCAAAACATTTAGCACTCATAAAAATCAACAAGTTCTCATTGTGTACACTTAGCTTATAGGAATGCATTGCTACAAAGTGTATCTGAAGCCAGTTCAACAGAGGTCAAAGGAGGACTGGTCCCTCATCCAAATAACAGGAACTTGCATTATTAAGACAACATAACCTCTCCACAGAAGCCAGTCCCTCTTGCGAGGCATATATCACTTTTGTCTTCAGGTACAAGTAAAGAACATTACCTAGGAATACAGGTTATATAATACTTATGAATTGCAGGTTACAATAAAATGTCTAGTTGTTTGCTCAGTGCTGGGCAGAGGAGGAAACAGGGTGAGAGCCAGGCTGCTGCCTTGCCCCGCTGCGGATCCCGTCACCCTGGGCCCAAGGCGGGTCCGTACCGTGGGGCTGTCTGTGAACCTCTGCTCGGGGCAGCCCTGTCTCCGGGGAAGTCGCTGCTGAAGGCGGTAGCTCGCCATCGCTCCGGCGGTGCCGAGGTCCCACCGCTGGGTTACGCGCTGCTGCAGCTCGCTCTCAGCAGCTGGCGGGCGCGAGGAGCTCTGGGGCTCCAGCGCCGCATCCCGCCTCTGCAGCCCCCGCGTCTGGAGCCTCCCGGGGCCGCTCCGGACAGGCTGCCTGTCCATGGCCAGTGCAGAGGAGCCGTCCTCAACCCCTTCCCTCCCTACCCCCATTCTGGTTTTGAAACGACGGCTAAGGAGAACACCTGCGGCTACCACACTGCTGCCCTTTCTGCACCTCCGTGCTGAACAAACCTCTTCATGGGGGAGGTATCTTCAGGCCTAACTGACACAGCACTGACGTAGCACATGCGGGGAGGGGGCCATTTCGGTGCTACTGCATGCCAAGGCTGCAAACTGCCTCCAGTATGAGCAAAGCAAGGCTCAAGAAGATATAAGGTAGCTGTATTTTTACCAGTATGTTTTTCTCTCTCTGCTTTACAGCTGCCACCCGTCTAGCCGTATTTATTTTCTGGTGCGGCAGTCAGTGGCAGTAGTTGCACAAGCAGAGAATTATGGATTGAATAACTGCTCATACAGGTACAAGCTTGAAATGCAGGACACAACAACTATATTTGCTGCAGAAACTGAGGAGAGAGGAGAGAGTCAGACAACAGGAACAGACAACCACACAACAGGGAAACAAAGGACGACTCCCATGGAAAGATCTGAGGGAAAAACACCCAACAGTGAGGCTGGAGAACAGGAATATTTGGTCAGCTTGTAGTTTTAATTTTGTCTAATTGCATAATACCATATTTTTCTTCCCTGTGTACTTCCTCCTGTACAGCATTCCTCCTTTTCTACAGACACAAAATCAAACTGGTATTGCCAGCAAAGAGCATTGCTTTTCTCTGGCTTCCAGGGCGGCAGCCTCTCCCCTGCCCAGTCGAATTACCCCTTTCCCTCAGTGGAAACGTGCAGTGCTGTCCATCACCACTTGGGAAATGACACGGAGCGATCACAGGGCGAGGAGCGAGCCCGCGAGCCCCCCGTGGCGCTCGGCGAGGAGCTGCTCTGCGCCCGGCGCTGCTCTTCATCGCAGCCGAGCAAGGGCTCCCCGCGGAGGAAACCCGCCGCAAGCTCCGTTATTTATCCCCAAAACTCACCAAAGTGCACCTTGTTCCGACAGGAGCACCTCCCTGCAGCGTGAAGAGAAACATGCAGTTCCTCTAAATTAGGATCACACTGCAGTTCAGAAGACGATCAGCACCGGAGAGCAATTTAATAATGATTGTTTCATTTCCCTGAAATGGGAACATTCTCCTTCACGATCTAGTTTAATTCTCTGATTTACTGTGATATCCATGGAAAAATCATGGATTAATGACTTCTGACTCAAAGGAGTTAACTGTTATTTTGAAGTAAGGAATGGAGATGTTCAGAAGGTCTGGAATGGGCTTCTGAGAGTCTGAAACATCCTGTCTGTACGTGTGTGTATGTGCATGACATGACTCAAAAAGGGAGTCCCATTTTCCTATGATACAGGTTTGAAATGTTACAGCATTTTGACACAATCTTTTATTCCTCCATGATTTTGTAGAAGGAATCACAACAATACCACTGTAGTCTATTTCTATAGGCATCATGCATGATCCACATGCATCTAGCACACTGTAAGGAAACTCTGCAATCCAGTCGGGATGTCCTCAGCCATCTGCCTGCCGTGAGCCACAGCCTTGGCCATTCCAGCAAGAGTCCAGAGGTCCTGGTGGCAAACGGGTGCACTGGCACGTGAGACAATTTGCACGAGCACATACACGAGCTCCAGAGCAGTCCCACAGCAGCCCATGTTTTCCGAAGGTATTGAAGCCCTCTTCCTGCCTGCATGCTGCGCAAAGCGTTGGTTTGCAAAGATGAGATGGAAATTTAAAACAGGCAACAAATCAGTTCAATATATCTTCATAAGACTACAGTTTCACAAATAAATAAATAAACTGGTATTTAGTGTATTTGGAAATGTGGAGTTTGGCAGACATTGTACTAGGCAGAGCTAGTCACTATGATAAAAATTGCTGAGAAAATTAGGCAAATTAAGTGAAGAACATGTATTTACAAGCAAAGATGTGGTCAGGATAGGTTATGATCCTGCTCATGGATTTGATATTTCATTCCTCCAGTGACCATAATAACTGCCAAGAGTTTACAGAAACCAAGATGAAACATCTCGTTTTACAAAACTGACAAAGATAGATTCTGGAAGGAGCTTGCTTCACTGAAGATCATAAATAAACTTACTTTTTACACCACTACCTCTTTCATTGATCTATTCCAAATATCAAGAGAGGTCTTCAAAGACAGGTGCTGCTCTCTGGACCTAGTGCAGGAGGGACAGCAAGGCTTATCTGTACTGCAAAATGGATTTTGTTGTGTTTTCATTGTGCCTATTTGTTTCTAAAAGAATGTGTAACAGGCAGCACTAAATTTAGCGTGTTCCTTCTGGCCTGCAATTTCTTTTTGACAGCTTGATCTAGAAAATTAAGCTCAGTCAGAATCCTTCCAACTCTTGCATGATTCATTTTATTACAGTCTGCAGAGAGGGTGAATTAGCTGTCATGTTAACCAGAGTGCTGCTGTGCTCTTCTGGCTCAGAAGTGAGAGTGGAGGACCTGCAGAGAGCACTCTCTGTGCTTCAAATTTCCCACTTGTGTATTATGAATACGATGATATTGGAACACGTGCAGCCTGCTGTCCACAGGTCCCTTTTGTTCATATGACAAGGAAAATGTAGGTATTTAGCATCAAAAGTTTTGAAGATTAGGCTAGACCACTATCTTACAGAAACATACCCGAAAGACTGGGCCTGCTTTTGAGGAGGTGCTGGTGATTTAGATGACTTCCTGAGAGCATTGCTGGTCATGTTTCAACTTCCTGAATGTAGACTTTGTACCTTCCTTTTGCTTTCTTGGTCAAACTCTTTTTAACACAGGAGATTAGCAATTATCAAAGAGAGACAGGCACTATGGTCAGCCGGATAGACCACTGTGCTTCTGTGCAGAGACACAGAAGTGACCTAAAGAAACCCCACAGAAACTGGCAGGAGAAAATCCAGATGACGTGGCAGGAAATTGGAACAGAGCTGTCTGTTTGCTCAGGACCTTGTGGTCATTGCTCTTGAGCACTGCCAACTAAGCAACAGGCTACATTCCTGCAAGCAGAAATATAATGATTGCATCACTACAGTATGTTCACGAGGCATTTTCTTCTTCTCAGTGGAACATTTTAACTTAGTGAGCAGTTTCTTTCTCCACAGACCTCTCTTTTTTTCCCTCCACTCCATGGATTTCTGTCAAGTTGCCTGCTCTACATACCTGATTTTAAAAAGCTGGCATTTTCTCCAACTCAGCATTGATGTTAGTAATTAATGCACTTCTGCACAAAGACCCAACCTTTCCACAGTGGCAAATTTATGTATTTCTTGGTGCAATGTATACATTTTTTTTTCTCTCAGAAAGCAGTTTCTTCCAGTCCATGACACTCACTTGCCATCTTTCACTACGAATTGCATTTGATAGGGGGGTTACATCTTCCTTTTTGTAGAGAAGGGGTGGTATCTGACACAATGTGGGTTCCCACCGCGCAGCTGGAACACAGTGAGATCCTGCAGACTGCGGCCAGTAGCGTGAACAGTGAGACACACCGGGGTCTGGCTCACGGGCTCCGTGAGGCCTGGGCGGCCCCTTCTGCAAAAGAGGCTCTGGCTTTTCCTCTTGCGCCTGGCATGGAGCCTGCGCTGGCAGCAGGAATTCCCAAGGCAGCCGAGGAATCAGTCCACCCTAACCCAGCTCACTCAGCAGCAAGGGGGAGTTGGGGGAGTTAATTTACAAAGAAAGATGCCACTTGGGGGAGTAAAAAGGGCTCTTTTAGGAAACAAGGAAGACTGTGTTGGGGTGTAAAGAACATAACCCAGCCTCCCTGCCATCCAAGCTGACTGCCCTCACCCCTAGATTTTTCCTGCTTACCTTTGCTCCTTGCCTACAGGCTGGTATATTTATTTTCTCCACACAGCCACACAACTTGAATAAATTGGGTGGAGATACCCCTCTATCCACATTCCTGCCAGAAATGGCATGTATCTAAGATTGCATGCTGATTGCTACACTTAGTAAAGAAAAACAAGGGAGCTGACATAGAACTAAAGATGAAATAAAATGAGGATAGGATTATTAGTTGAGCAAACTACTCTACTGCCAACTTTTATTAGTTCAGTTAGTTAGGCCAATCAATCAGATGCTAAATGGCTAGGCAATACCACAGATACAAGAGAGAGATCACGGACAAAGTCAGAACATTGGGCCTGATGCCAGCACATGTAATTTTCCACCTTATATTTGAATATCTTATTTGGTATTATTTTATCCAATTGCCCTGCACAAATTAAGATAACTTGAAGTCACTGAAAGAAAAATAGCAGACTCTTACACAGTGATAGCATTCCCCCAGCCCCGAATCCGTATTCCCCAAAGCACTCCCTAGGTCTGCTTTGTGAATTTCACTAGCTTTGCTTAACTATTCAGGCAGAAAGTTGCCTTCTTAGTGCTTTAAGATAACCTTTATTTTTACATTAAGTATTTACTCATTCTTCTTATATTTTTGTTTTCATTTAGTACTTGCACACTTATTGATTACATATCTTTGTTAAATGAAATTTCCATGCCTTTATTGCACTGCTTTTGCTTGACTACAACTTAAAACTTATTCAGTACCATGAAAGTCACTTAAAAATCTCTCTGGATTCCTTGAAGTCGCCGTTTGCTCCCCACTTATGCCAGAATTATAAAGAAAATGAGCAGTGCCTATATTCAACAACTTGTTTATAGTTGTTCTTGCTTTTATGAGTTGATACATTCCCTCTTTAGTTTTCAATATGATCATTTTGCAAGAATATGTTGCATTTTGCCCATGAGATAAATGAAAAATAAGTTTTAGAGAATTAGGTGATTTAGTAGAATTCATGCAGTAAAATAAACACACTACATTTACCCTGGTATTTATCCTAGTAAATCAGGGGTCTTGGCCGCCTATTAGCTTGTTCTAATTTACCTAACATAACAAAGATTTTGTGGCTAATGGGCACCAAGAGAGAATTCCAGTACTCTGAATGCTTTATAAGAACTATGGAGAAGAATATTTGGTATCTTTGAAAACTTTGCGGAGATACTTACGATCATTTCACACTACTTAGGAAATTATCTTTGCGACATTTGTCTCCATCCAAATTGGTTAAAATAAGGCAGGAACTCTGACGTTATCAGAGTGATGTAGTAGTGCAATCTTTCTAGCTTTCTTTCCATGGGAAAAGATGTCAATAATTTCCAGACAGAAGAGGCTGCATGACAGAACACTATCTGTTTTTGACACCTTGCCAACCACAGAGATTAATTCTGAGTGAGTTACATTCTTAAATTACAGCTATGCTTCCACATAATAACAGTTACTTCAAGTCTCATCACATAATCTTTTGTGTATCTGCAAATGTCAAAAAGCAGGTCATTTTGTGGAGTGAACTGTGAAAAGAATAGATGGAATAAGAGGGGAGGCGAAGATAGAAGGCTAATATATACCATTATTTCTCTAATTTGGGAGCACAGTCTTGGCAATGAATGTTGCAGTTTAATCTTGTATTCTCCAAAACATATTGTGACACAGTTTTCTGTATTTGTGGAAATATTCATTCATTTTATCCATTTCCTGCTGTTTGTCTTATCCCCCTCATTCATGTGCTTGCCATATCAAAGTACTTTTCTATTTAGTTTGCAAAATGTCATTTATTAAGAATATTATCATTTGTTCAGAAATGCTTTTTTTCTACCTTACAGACCAATAGTCTCATAATTAGTTCAGTCTCTCTCTTCCCCTAAGTGTCAAAACTGCTGCTGTCTGGATTAGAGGGGAACCACTCTCATTGTAACTGTCCTCCTCCAGGGCACTATATAGCTACGTTCCTCCACACAAACACAACACAAGAAAACACAAACAATATTTATTCTAAATGCAGTTTAATATTGTAAAGTATTATATACTTTCATAAATATTCAGTATACAAACTTCAACTGAGAGGAGGGGAAAACTTAAATACAATTAATTTAATTTTTACTGTAAGTTGATAAGTGTTTACCATCACTGAAATGATGGAGCTGAATAACTTTTCTTACATATACATAAATAACTGAAGGAAGGAAGGACAGATACCACACAGCAATATACAGAACCTACATTATACCCAAAATACACCATTACATTCCATTAGTAAAGTTAAAATACTAACTGACCCTAAGGACTGGGGAACCAGTCATCTTGTGTCAACCTGGGAGGAAACATGCTGGGATTTAAAAACAGGTAGGTGCATATACATCACTTATACTCCAATAAATTATGCCTACTTGTGCACATGTCTATCCATCAAGAGTATCAGGCCAGTGCACAACCACCCCTGTATTCCTTGATGTAGACCACCCGAAGTACAGTCCATGAGGATGTGAACCTGGCAAAAGCTACCTGCTTTTCTTAAAATAAAATAAAAGTGGCTTTTATTAGAAGGGTTTAGTTAAAATTAAAATAGCATAAAGTGCAATAGGTACATTGGAAAATGGTAGATTGTTGTTACAGTGAAATACCCCCTCATCTGTTCTAGAGTGGAGCTCTGCACATCAGATAGTGACGTTCTTTCACAGAATCTGTTACTAAAAGTACAAAGGTTAGAGGTTGTTAATTAAAATACAAAAGATGCTTCTCAACTTGTACAAACATTCATTGACTTCTACAATAGCTGAATATGCTACTGCCACCCCTTAGACTCTAAAGATCACATTTTTGTGAGCAGGCAGATTCTGCACAGCAGAAGACAGCAGTTGACAGCAGACAGCAGGGTTCATCAGAGCCCTTTAAGTGAGAGCTTGCTTCCAAGCTAAACATTAAGTAGGAAGGTTTTGTCATTTACAGCAATAGATATATCAGCAGCTACTAACTTCCTAATCAATATTTAGAATAACTTATTTACCATAACATAACCACTGAGCAAAAAAATGTTGACAAAATCTACTCAAAGTAGGGCATGTCACGTGACAGCAACCTTAGCCGGGTTCCAGTCAGCCTCCCTACCAGCATAAAGATACAATTATAAGACTTTTAATACCTGAGAAGTGTTTGAGCTTTCCATATTTAGGAAAAGACGAATAGAAAGGAAAAACGGCCTGTGTTTCAAAGCGTAACAAATATCACTGAATGAATTATTAGAAATGTCATATAAAAGTTACATGAGTGTCCAAAAAACACGTTCCTATCACACAAACTTACAGCAGTGGTATGACTCTTCATTGCTCCACTGAAGTAAAAAATTATGGCTGCTTTTTGATCTGGTAGTCACTTCATAAAATGCAAAGATTTCAAGAAGCCAGCAGTCTACTCACCTGCTTTGAATAGGTACAAAGACAGCTACATTTCCCACTAAAAACTTTCCTTTAAGCCAAATAGCATTCTCTCTCAAATGTTGTTTTTTTGAACATACATACAAATAGAAAAGTTATCTGAGAGGTTTTAGAATGGCTGGAAGCTAATTCACCTCAAAGTTCTTGTTAAAAATCGTTTTCCTAAGTACGTTACTGTATAGAGTATATTTTCACGTGGCCAAAAACCAAGTACAAAATGAGACTTCTCAGCAGAGAACACAGCAATTGGTATCTCCTGGTCTTGTGTCCAAATAGGAAACATCACTTACTGCTAAAACTGTACATCCAAGCCCTTAACCCACTTACAGTTCTGGCAGTGGGTAAATGCCATCAGACGTTGCTTTCACTTAAGCTGCCGCTGTTAGCACGTGCAGTCGCAAACATTTAATCCACACACCTGCATTTTATATTATTCTGTAAACCAATATAGCATAATGAGCTTGCAAGACTCACAGTCATGCCAGAATCTCCATCCCAAGGTATAACCAATAAAATAAACTGGATCTAGATATCCTTTATCTGTACAAAGCAGGCTGAAAACAAGTTAAATAGTCTGCATCCACTCTTCCCTTGTATCACTTAGTAATAGCGCAAGACTAAATGCCACATTTCACTCCTTACTGAAACCTAGGTCATCTTTTTTTTCTAAATTTGCTATCTGAACCTAAATTATTGTTCCTATATCTTTCCTAAGCTCTGCAGGGAAATTAGCACTCACCAATTAGGCATACTGCTAGGCCTCTAGGAGCTTCTATAGCTTAACTACACTGTCAGTCTACGCTGACCTCATCTCTTACTGAAGTTAATATACCTGCTTCTCTGGGAAATTCAAGGCCAAATTCAAGCACAAAGGTGCCTGCAGAGGTAGACAGCAGCTTCCATAACATTTTTGTAAGATAGAAATATGTAGCATATGGGTGTCCACAAAAACATTCAAAAACCCTGAATATTTATTCATATTTAATTTCAGGGTCTGATTTTTCCATTAACTATTTCTGAATATACGCTGCCTACCTGCACTGAATCCATTCATCCAGTAACTTGCTGTCACTTTGGAGAGGTCTCCTGCTGTGCTTGGGGAAACAGCCATGGGCTCCTGAGCCTGGGTAAGGTGTGTGATGCCCCGCTGAGGTCGCTGAGCTGAACGTTCATGGGCTGGGAGGAACGTGAGCTTATGGCACACTCTTGTGGCCATCTGCAGCCTCATCTAAGTAAGAGTTGGGAAGGACACAGATGCAATAGAGGCATCTCT
Source organism: Eudromia elegans (assembly GCA_003342815.1). Lineage (NCBI taxonomy): Eukaryota > Metazoa > Chordata > Aves > Tinamiformes > Tinamidae > Eudromia > Eudromia elegans. The sequence goes on from PTEX01000026.1 coordinate 624,672, forward strand.
GGCCTGTTTCTTTGTAAAAGAAGGCTCCAGAGGCGACTTACTGCAGAAAAACCTTCTTCCTGGACTCCAGTATTTGTAAAGAGCTTCTAACAAGAGAAATGCTACATTGAAAATAAGAGTGCAAAATAGAGTCAGTCGGAGTAGATTCCATTCCACCTCAGCGATTAAGACTACCTCCTCTCACCTCTTCCCAGAGAGGGGAAAGGACACACTTGCCACCTGTTACTATGACATGTGGGAGTCCTGCATGTCTCAGGAAGAAGATAAAACACAACCTGTTCATTTATCGTTAATGAGTACTGTCTGTGCTGGAATGTAAGTTGGAAATCCATGTCATTCCATGGCTGCATTCAGGTGACCTTCACTGGTGACTTCTTGTGTGCGCAGAGCAGGGTGACATAGGGAACACCAATGAATGCCCATCTCTCACTGGGCCAGAACTTTATGACAGGGCCCTGCTCAGGGATCTCAGAGGCAGCGTCGAAGTAAGCGAAACAGACACAGCCTAGGTAGGCTGCAAGGCAAATCAAGATGTGCCTGAGGAGACAGAAAACCCCCCAACAAGAAGAAAAACTCAGGAACACCATTTCAGGAAAGGGATCACATATATCATCATGCTCTAAAAAAAAAAATCAATCAATCCTTCATCTGCTTTTCCTGAGTCTCTTGTAGAGCCCACTGTCTGTCCTCTCCCCCTGGGGCAACAAAGAGTATAAAGCATAGGGCAAAGTATAAAACTGTTTAGTTTATCTTGGTCTAAATAGCCTGCAGGTTTTTGGTCTCTGTGCACCTGACAGAGTTGTGCAGAAAGTCTGAGATAGAGCAGTTGGAGAGCACAACTTTCTGGATGATATCAAGCTCGTCACTGCTCCCCCTTCATCCTCAGCTGTTAACAGTGGAAGTTTAATCTTTCATAAATACTGTTTATGGGATTTTTAATGGGATATTTTATGGGATATTTTATTTTATGGGATATTTTATGGAATGTTTATGGGATAACTTCCTCATGCAGGTGGTTGAAGGGCAGGGGTGCTGCTGGACCTGATACTAACCAAGAGAGATGTCTACTGGGAAATGTGAGGGTCTTGGATGCAGCGATCATGAGATGTTGGAATTCACGATACTGCATGGAGGAAGCTGGGCAAGAAGTAGGGTTGCAGCCCTGGACTGCCAGAGAGCCAACTTTGACGTCCTCAGGGAGCTCCTTGGAGAAATCCCCTGGGCCAAGGTCCTAAAAAGGGGGTCCAGGAGAGCTGGCTAATATGCAAACACCACTTTCTCCAAGCTCAAGATAGTGCATTCCTACCAGTAAGAAGTCAAGCAAGAGGGGCAAGAGTGTGGATGGGAAAGGAGCTGCTGGGCAAACAATGAGAAGAAGAGAACATATGTTAGGTGGAAGAAGGACCAGGCCATGTGGGAACAATATAGGAACATTGTCAGAGAATGCAGGGGTGCGACGAGGAAGGCCAAGGCCTGCTTGGACTTAGAACTAGCGAGAGATGTCAAGGATAACAAGAAGGGATTCTACAAATACATCAGCAGCAAGAGGAAGACTAGGGAAAATGTTAGTCTGCTGATGAATGGGGAGGGTGTGTTGGTGACAGAGGATGTGGAGAAGGCAGAGTTACTAAATGCCGCCTTTGCCTAGTCTTCTCTGCTAGGGCTGGTCCCCAGGAACTGCAGAGCCCAGATACGGCTGACTGCTCTCAAGAGCAGCCCCTAAGTGTCCCAGACACTAGGGAAATGAGAAGGGACTGGAGAGAGGAAGACATGCCCCGAGTAGAGGAAGACTGGTTCAGAAAGCACCTGAGGAAACTCAACACCCACAAATCCATGGGCCCCGATGGGATGCACCCCAGAGTGCTGCGCGAGCTGGCGGATGTC
>PTEX01000026.1:627680-642463 GCA_003342815.1 Eudromia elegans
AAGATGATTAGGGGTCTGGAACATCTGCCCTATGAGCAAAGGCTGAGAGAGCTGGGCCTGTTCAGCCTGAAGAAGAGAAGGCTGAGAGGGGACCTGACCAGAGCGTATAAGTACCTCAAGGGAGAGAGTAAGGAGGATGAGGCTGGCCTCTTCTCAGTGGTGGCCAGTGATAGAACTAGAGGAAACGGCCATAAATTGAAGCACTAAAAGTTCCACAGGAACTTGAGAAAGAACTTCTTAACAGTGAGGGTGACAGAGCCCTGGAACAGGCTGCCCAGAGAAGTGGTGGAGTCTCCTTCTCTGGAGATCTTCCAAATCCGCTTGGACACCACCCTGTGCCACATGCTCTAGGAGACCCTGCGTGTGCAGGGGGGTTGGACTAGATGACCTCCAGAGGTCCCTTCCAACCTTAAGCTTTCTATGATTCTATGATTTTTAGTAACCACTAAGTTTAAGAATTCCTTTGCAATAATGAACCTAGCACTTGAAGCATCTGATTAGGCGAAGGAACTTCCTAAACTTCAGTAGAGTGAGGCTTACCGTGGCTTACAATCTTACCAGTAAAGCTCCCTAGCACTAACCAGGAGTAGCCATCTGAAACCTATAGGCAAAGCCCAGAAAGGTGGTGAAGACATGTCACATGTTAACCAACCAGAGGAGTTTATGTAGAACACTTACCAAACACAGTGCAGATAGGGAAAGTTAAACGAGGACCAGATCTCACAAAATGCTTTGTCGCTGATCCAGCAGAAAAGTGCTAGCATCCACCAAAGACCTGAAAAGAGACCCAGCTTGTACACACGCAGATTTTCACACCTGAGGAGAAAAACACAAGGAAGCTGTTGTAAAACAAACAAACACAGAAAAATGGTTTGTAATGATGCAGTTCAGTTATGCATATTTTAAGAACAGGATTCAGAATGTGAGGCATACAACTTTAAAATGGTCCCATCATAAACATCCCGAAGACAAGAGCTTTATTCACAGTAAACAAGATACTGATTCAAAGCAATGTTCTAGTCACAAAAGGAAGCTTTTACTCGGCAGCTCCACTTTGGGTACTCTCTTAAACACCACTGTGCGTGCATTGCATAAACACTCACACACCCCCATACCAAGGGTAAATCCAGAAGAACTAGTAGTTTGCCTGGTAACAACCAGCAGCTCAACAAATGCTCCGAGTTGTTCATATTCCCTCTTTCATTAAGTTCTCATTACATAAAGGTGAGTAAAAAAAAAAAAAAAAAGGCTGATGTTACTTTTATTTCATTATTTGTTTTCTTTATATTAGCAATGTAGAACACTGCTGCTCAGGAGAACTACTTAGGTAGGACTTGATACCCAAAAGACCTAGGCAAGCACAAACTAGTAGATGGAGTGGATATCTAAATCTCAGACAGAATTCTGTACTTAATAGTCTTCCTCTGCAAGAAATCAGACCTGTTTACCAAGGGTCACTCTAGACCAGAGAAAAAGAACATAACGCTGGATATGTTCATGTTGCCTGCAGCAAATCATCTCTGAACAAAACAGCAAGTGCCAAGGCACATGCATGGCATTTTCTTTGGTCGAGGGTCTAGTAAAACACTCATAGATTTTATGTGCCTGTGTGATGCTCTGTTTTTCTTCACATCTTCGAACTAGCCTATAAACTGTGGAGCTTTTCTCAAATAGGTAAAATCACGTGAGAAAACAAAAACAAACAAAAACAAATTAACAAACAAAACAGTATAATCTTCATGTCCTAAAATACTGTATAAGTCAATGGTTTGCAGTCTACCTAACACTGGCTATTTTGGATTTAGGCCTCTTGGTGCCAGGAGATGCAGTTCTGTTGTTACTAGGATCCAGAAAGCAATGCTAGCCTGAGATATGACTAGTTCTGTCTCGCCAGGGAGAAAGTATGGCTCAGCATTCCCCTCTTCTGCAAGAACAAAAACTATGATTTGGGATTTTTTCTAAGTTAGTGAACTTCCCAAGGACCCAATCCTTACCGCACTGTAAGACGATTCCTACTTCAACAAGCTGCCCAAACTGAATCAGAGAACAAGATTAATTTGTTTAAAGTGACTTGTCTGAATTATTTCTCAAGTGGAAAAAAATGAGGAAATTCTTCAGCTAGTACAAGAAATACTCTGCTTCATGAGGATTATTACTTAGGATGTCTTCTGTTGCTACATTCTTAAAGGAAAATAAGTTGAGACCAAGTGACCCACACGCCCTTCCTTTGTCCAAGGGTCCTTACCAGAGGCCCATGTATTCCATGCTGACCAACAGTCTTAGACTCCTGCCAGAAAGTTCTTGAGAATATCTCTGTGCTTCTCCCTCTCCTGCAGATCAAGTGCCACCCTTCCTCTCTGCGCTGCAGATCCCAACCCAACCATCTCTGTAGATCTGACTCTGATTCACCAGTCATCCTACACAACTCTTGGACTCACTTGGTCTGGGAGGTGTGCAAAGCTTAGCACAGAGAACCATTACGGGAACACCTAAGTTGGTAAAGTCAGATGCACGGTCTTATATAGATCAAGATGTATAAGAATAGGTGAGCACTTCTTTACTATATGCTATATAGGAGCATTTATGTTCCCTGATCATCAGTCTGTCACTTACCGGATAATGCCATCTTCTCATAACATAGTGCAGCACAGACAAAAAGTTCTTTGGTCTTTCGTTCATGCACATAAACATTTATCAGACTGAAATCTGTCATTCTAGTTTGATACATTCACAGATTATTGACTTTTCCAATATTAGCTTCTAATTATTTCCAGGGTCACATGCTGCCTAATATCTTCAGGCTACTCTGCATTTAATATTAATGAAGTAGTAACACCAGCTCCGTTCAAGCAAAACTCTGTCACTAAACCTTTCCTCATGCATGAGACAACCTCTGACCGCCCAGGATCGAGCCACGAAATGTGAAGCAGAGGCGGCTTCCTGCCCCTCTGTGGTGGAAAAGCAGAATTGCAGCTGGTCCCAGTGTTACTGAAGGAGCCCAGATGAGCATTCATACAAAAAGTAATTCTGTCCAGGAGTACTTTTCTGAAGATGCTACAGTATCAGCAGCAGCAATGAACCTGGCTCTGGTGCACTGCAAACTGCACAGTTTTCCCTGAAAACTTGTAGGATATTTTTTCACTCTTGAAGTGCTATTTCAGTTGACATTTCAGTCAGGCATTTGGGATTAAGAAACTCCTAAAGCTCAGCAGGAGGCACCTTTACAGCTACTGGATTAATGACAGAAAAGCCACCCAATGCATAATCTTGTTGATGCGGGATTTTCTTTAGTGTCCTTCACACAAGTTGGTTTTAGGGCCTGGCATTTCTCTTTTTAAGCCATCTATAAATAATCTGACATTCAGAACCATCACATCTATCACCATTAATTCAGAGAAGAGCTTCACGGCGAATTGCTTGTTGTAGTCTCCTCCAGAAGAAAAATATCTAAACAGTTGTCTTCCTAAAAAAGGCCCACAAGATTGCCACAAAAAGCAATATTCCATAGAATGTACAAGTGAAAATGGCTTTTTCTTAAGCCTGAATTCTCTAACCCATGTGACAAACAACTCACATTGACAGTCACAGGAGGCAGGGCAGGCCCAAGATGGCTTCAAAACTGTCTACACTGCCTGCTGTAGAAAGGCCTTTTTTCCTCCTCCTCCTCCAAAGTAGAACTACAAGAATTCTTCCTTACACACTTCCTGAGACACACTAGTAGAAATACATCCCCCAAAAAAAGCCCAGTTTTACCAGTTATATATAAAGTTATATTGATAAATTGTCTTCATGCAGGTCACACTTCTCCACAGAGCTGTAACAATCTAAATATATACATATATACACACACACACGTATAAGAGGGGGTAAATATCATTAAACAAATAGGGTTTAATTTTCTCCCTTTAATATAAGAATGACTTCCACTTTTTAAAGGACACACAGCAAAGAACACACAGTTTAACAGAGCATATATCCATACACAGAAAACTCAGTGCGTATCTGCATGGCTCAAGCTTGTGTACGCAACAAGTAAAAGCAGACTGCTATGCTAAGTGCTTGTGCAGAATATTGAGCCTTTCTGGATCTATCTGAAAGAAAAAACAGACTCATGCAATTGCATCCCACTTAAGGTAAGAGGCTTGGCCTCAAACATCCAGCTCCTTTAGCCTGTGACCACGCCAATCAACATCCGATTAGTTTGAATGCTGAAAGAAGATGACAGTTAAGGCACATGGTTCAAAAGGTTTAAGGCTGCAGAAGAAAGCTGAAAACTTATGAAAGTTTCCCACCACAAGATTAGTCAAGAAAATGGTGCAGGTGAGGATGGGTTTGCTCAGGACTACCAGCAAGAATTGCAACTTGTTTTTATTAACTGCAAACTAGATGCCGCATAGTGTATTGCAGAGCAGTACTCAGGGTAGAAAGAGCAAGCACAAAGAGGAAAGCAGCGTCTGCTAGGCTGAGTGATACTCCTGTGTTGTCTGTAATCACCCTGAACTCCTGCAGTGGCAGGATCAGTGCTCTGCATGATGTGGGAGAAGCATTTCCAACCAGCCATCATAAGCGCTGAATCCAGATCTACTCCATCATCACAAAATTGCTTAAGGCTCTCAGAAGGCAATCCTGCATTCAGGAAAAATATACTCACCTCTTTAACTCAGCAATGAGCAAAGCTGTGCAGGGAACACCCAAAGTCATTAGCGAGATGTTGTTGATAGCAGGCTTGATGAAGGCAAGACAGGTAGTAACTCCAGAAAGCACACCAACAGCAGCTTTGAAACGGCTCCTAAATTTGGGGGAAGGAAAAATTGCTTTGAATTGAAAGCTTTTGTTTAGTAAGAAAGAAAAGAATAAAAATTAAATAAAAATAAGAAAAATAAAAATAAGTAAAACAAACTATGTTAATAAGTTAATAATATTGCAAGACATAGGGTTAGGTGTGAAGGCAATGCACATAGGGTGGATGTGGATCCTGCACTGCCTTGCTTAGGTATGTAGAGTTAATTAAATACACAACTCCTTACAGGAGAGCAGAGTTCTGGGGTAGCCATGTGTATGAGCACACACACACACACACACACAGACGCACATCACTGGTTTCAAATCCCAGCGTCCTCTCCAGTCTTCCTCCCACCACAATAAATCAGGAATGCATCCATCTCAGCACATGGCACTGGATCTCTCCAGAGCAGTGTTGTGCCATCATTCTTCATGCTTTTATCCTTAACATCTTCTTCAGTCACGCTACAGTTTGTATTTTGTTTTTGTTAAGCCTTAAAGATTAGTGAAAACTACAAGGTAAATAAGAACATTTTCTCCTAACCAAATTCTTTTTTTTAAAAAGAGAACATCCTATTTCCGGTTCATGGCAGGACTGAGGAAGCAACAAAACAATCTTCAGTCACAGAATACTTCTTACATGCTTGGAAAAAGCAACCCAATGCAATGGTATGCTATGGAAATGTACACACAGAGCTGGAATCTGCTCAAGACGGTTATGAAAAGCAGCAAATTAGCTACAGCCAGGGCCTAGGAATACACACACGCCCGTGTGCCACATTTATGCCCTCTTCCTCTATATTTTTCTGGATTGGAACCAAAAAGACCCCTGGCAGGTAATACGTTACCTGCGTTGAGTAACATACTAAGTTGCCACAGATTAACTCCTGTTTCTGCCTCTGCTCCCCAGCTCAGACTACATTCTGGTTAAAAAGGCGTCAATCCTGCACCAAGGAAGGGAATCACCACGCTACCCTCAAACTACGAACCCAGAGCTTTGTAAGAAAAGCTACTGCCTAAGGCAGGGTCTTCTCTAATTCTCCATCTGAAGCAGGATTCCCTGGCCCCCAGAATCATGACTGTCATCTTCTCTCGTTCCATCTACTTTTTGCATTTTGTTTCTTTTCCTACTGGAAAGTGGATCTCCAGCACTGTGTTATGTAAGGAGGAAGCTCTGGATCTAAGGTAAATGTCTTAAGGACCTTAAAAAGAAAAAAGTGAATAAATTTGTCGTGGGTTAGGCAACACCGAACAAATTTTTTCCTCTATATGTTTAAGAACCAAATTAAGATCTTAAAATATAACTGTCTTGACACATACTAGGGAAAATTACTGGGGACACTGGGGGCACATTGATCATCTCTTCTCAACCTTTTGATGGAACAGCTATACCCCGAGAGGTTTGTGATGACACATTTAAGACTAAGTTCAATAGAAACAGGATTTTACCCAAAAAGTCTTTCTATTTCTTTCAATACAGAAACGGTTTAATCTCTTGGCAATATTTTGAACCTACAAAGAATTATCACCAGAACAGTGATAGACTATGTAAAATAATTTCTCTGGGTTTTTGAGGAATAACAATTACATAAATTCTTCAAGAGACTAGACTGTTTTTCGCTTGAACCAAATATCAGAAAGCCTTATCATCTACCAAATACCCTACTAAAATCTCTGTTTGTGAGTTGATAGTGCCATGTGTTAGCACTGTGTTGCAAAATGCAAAAGCACCAAACTCACACCAGAAAGCCACGAGGTACCAGACTGTACATGGAGACACGTGATGCGTTTTTCGCAGGGCAATTTTGAGGAACAGGCAATCTAGCCACCAGCCCCAGGAACTTCTAATAAGGCACACAACAAAAGGAAACAAAGGAAAAAAAACAGTTCTTAACAATATGGTAAAGGAAGAGGCAGCAATTTTCAGAGCATTCATGTTGCTATTCAAACCTCTGCATTACCTTGGCTATGAGGCTGTATCATGTGAAAGACCAAAGTGAACATACTTGTGGCCACTGCTTGCTTTTTTAAATCCTCACGAAAGAACAATAAAAAGGTCCTTTTTACAACAATTAACTTCTAAACAAACACCCACTTAGTCTCTTAATAAAGAAATGCACTTAACCACCACCCTACATATTGAGATCAATATTCAACTGACTTCCATAGGCATATTTCTGTGTATACTTCATCTTCTACAAATGCAGATGGTAAGCAGGGTTTCTATTTCTATTTTTAGCCATGGATTTTATAAAATACTCATTTAATGGTCATTTTAGAATCAATACAAGAAATAGGTGCTCCAGAGGCAATCGATCTCAACCAAGACCTGAAGTCACAGGACATATAAGGAAGTCTAGAATCAGGATTCCTAAATCCTGATGGGTCTGAGATACAAATGACAGGAAGAGAATGAAGTGAGAAAACGTAGCAGCAGGAGTCGTAAGACTAGATGATCATCCGCCATCACTACACACACACTTGGGTGTTAGTGTGGTATGTTTCATGAGACAGGGAATTGTATTATGCTCCATATGTTACCTATCATTTCGAAAAACTCTTGGCAGGTATCTCCTGGGGAACCACATGGCAAGAGCACACATCAGAACCCAGAGAATCGCCAGCTCATCCAGCATCTGGCCCAGGAAACTCAGCGTGGCGTGGAAGTAAACAGACCCAATCCCTGGAAAGAAGCAACCAAAAGGCAGTATGAACAGTTAAAATACTGTACAGCCTGTAATGCACTTTCGTGATCCAGACCCAGTAACAAGATACTGAACACCATCTAGCCTAGAAAAGGTTTAAGAAAAAAGAAAGAATTCTGACCATTCCAAGAGAGAAACAGAAATCAGACTAATCAAAAAACACATTACAAAAGCGAGAGTTTAAGATGTATCTTTCACTAGCAAAGTAAATGTATGTAAAAAAAAAATCTAGTAGTGAAATTAAATGCAAAAACAGAACAAAAAATAACACTCAAATGCTTCTTCTGCAATTTCTCACTAGCACATGCACAGGTAACTCAAAGAAAGGTTGCAGCATGTAAGTAGGCCAAGACGCAATTATGTTCATAAGTGGAATGTGAGATACTGCCCCACAGGGTTGCAACAGCCCTTTAAAAGTTCCCATCATCTCTGGGCATTAACATGCTCAAGACTTCTTCTCCTACAATATGGATAAGCATGCAGCTCCACCATTAAAAAGCCTCAGAATAATTCAAAATACTGTTTTCCTCTTCAGCCATGTTGAGCATTTTCAGCTCATCCTGCAGAAACAGCATCGGAGGAAGGAGGGTCAGCGGCACCCTTGAGAAAGCCCAGATAAACACAAGCAGCCCAGATAAACACAAGAAGTTATGCAAAGGAAGGATGGGAAGGGAACAGAGCTAGGGCCAGAGTTCCCAAGCCTGAAACGTCCAAGGGCGTTTTCCTGCCAGAAAGTACAAGCGTCTCAGCTTCAAGCGAGTACAAGCAGACTCCTCGACAGACGTCAGGGTTGCTTTGTTTCGCAGAAACAATCAAGTGCAAGCAGGAAAAACTGATTTCCTCTCTTTTTCAGTTCATGCATGAGCAGATAAACAGGGACTTACCAACCACAACTAGGAGGGTCCATATCAAATATATTCCACTGTTGAAGCAGGTCGCGTATTGACGGAATAAGCACATACATATGGGTGGTAAAACAAAAAACAGGATGTTGCTTATCTAGGAAAAATAAAATAAAATGCATCAAATACAGACAGAAAATAAAACAGACCTTTAAAATTTATAGGCTACTACAAATGCTTTCTTTTCAGCCAGTGAAGCCACAGCTTATCAAAGTACAGCCCTCTTTTTCTGTCAAAGTTGAGTATTTTTTACAAAGCATTAGCATGTTTTGTTTAATAACATTAAATTCATAACAGTGTAAGTACTGAGAGCAGTAAAATGTGCTTGTCACATTATCTCTAAAATCTGTTCCCAAAGGAACTCTACTGTGAGTCTACAAATATCCAGGCAATTGCAATTCAGGATGTATGCAGCAGCAAACAGACCGGGAACAAGGAGTCCTACCATGTGAACTCTCTCCTCAAAGGCTATCTCGAAAGCCTAGCACAAAAAAACACTGAAGTTATGGGCACCAGAGAGTGACCATCAAGTTTTGCTGAAGTCAAACACCCACTGCATTGGCAGGTAGGAACTACAAGTCAGGTATAGAAGTTCCCCTTTATCTTTTGTGTGTAGGGAAAAGGGAGCCTGAAGTTGGAAATCCTTCTACATTCTTTTCCTCCTGGTTCTTTGCCAGAAATGACAGGAGAATTGAAGGACAGTGACTACATGACTGAAGACCACAGGATTGAAAAGCTACTGGAGTATGTAGCTTCAGGAAGTTACTAAAGCATGGAATATTAAAAGGTTAATAATTGACACCATTCCTAGCTTTCTTTTATTTAATACGTATGAGTTGAACAGAGACATATTTTATGGAGTTCTGGTTGACACCAAGTTACCCATGAGGCAGCCATGTGCCCTTGTGGCCAAGAAGGCCAATGGGATCCTGGCTGCATCAGGAGGAACGTTGCCAGCAGGTTGAGGAAGAGGATCCTGCCCCACTGCTCAGCCCTGATGAGGCCGCACCTGGAGTATTGGGTGCAGTTCTGGGCTCCCCAGGACAGGAGGGACGTGGAGCTTCTAGAGGGTCTAGCGTAGAGGAACAAAGATGATCAAGGGCCTGGAGCACCTACCGTATGAGGAGAGGTTAAACGAGCTGGGCCTGTTTAGCTCAGAGAAGGCCGAGAGGGGATTTGATCAATATGCACAAATATCTGAGGTATGATTGTAGGGAGGAAGGGGCTAACTTGTTCTGCATAGTGGCTGGTGACAGGACAAGGGGCAATGGTTTTAAACTGAGGCATGGGAAGTTTCATCTCTGGGTGAGGAGGAAATTCTTCAATGTAAGGGTGACGGGGCCCTGGAAGAGGTTGTGGAGTCTCCTCTGGAGATCCCGCAACCCAACTGACTGCCACCCTCTGCCCCGTGCTCTAGTGACCCTGTTGGAGCAGGGAGGTTAGACTAGATGACCTCTAGAGGTCCCTTCCAGTCCTAAAGATTCTATGATATATTCCCTTATTTATCAACAATCCAGAAGCATATTGCTCTCTTTAAGCTCTGAGTAAAAAAGGGAAAAAAAAGCAAGCTTTATAGGTGACTAGCATCAGCTGTCACTGTTGGAAACATCCGGTCCTTCTGGGAGCCCACGTTGCTCTAGTCCAGCCAGGCAGTTTGAGGAAGACTCTGCCCTGTGCCACAGTCAAACAAGGGAAAAGGCGAGTTCCTCCCGCTTGCCTTCCCCACGTTCCCCACATCTGGACCATGGGAACAACAGTCCTAAGAACGTTCTTCTAAAACAGATTTACAACAACCCTGGGGACAGCAGAGCTCCTGAAAAACAGGTCTCCTCTTCTTCGAGGCTTACAAACTTATGCAGCTAATAACAACAACGAGGTAAGGAAATGGTTCAGGTATGGCAAATAAATGCATTTACTCATTCAGCTACTGTTACCCACCTCTCTGCACAGCCTGAGGTAATCTGAGAACAAAGTTTACCATTATTAAAATGGACATATCTTAATTAACATTTAAAAGACTCATCAAAACATACTCCTAGGAGAGCATTAAAAATGACAGTAATTATAGGAGCATTTTCTGTTTCTGTATGACACCTTCCCTCACATGAAAGGTATATCCTCATAGACAAGATGTGTTCCCTTCTAAAGTCTTGGCTTTCAAATGCTATTAAAGTAAAACACTTACAAAGAGCTACTGCCTTGCTCAGTTTAATACTATAAATACCCTGCAAATATCTACCCAGCCCACACAAAGGCTGGCTAATGCAAAGGACTACACTGATGCCTTCAGGACTACTTCTTTGGAAAGAGAGAGTAAAATGAATACACTGAGACGACAGAAACTTGGCAAAATCCCTCTTTCCACATAAGCTAGAGCAGTCACTAGGCAATCAGCATGGTAAGGTTTTCCTACTGACAGGGACAAATATCTTGCCCTTCTCACACTTCATCAAATTCAGATCTGTTGCAGTCTGTCCTACCTGTGCTACTTCTGCCTGTTAATTACCTGATAATTACAAGTATTTGCACCACTGTTGCCGTCTGGTTTTCTGAAAGCTGAGGAAGAGAGCAAGGAGAACGGAGGCAACAGAAAAATAAGGTTTCCTGAACAGTTATGGTCTCCTGCCACAACCGCCACCGCTTATCTGCATAAAAGGAGAGGAGGCAGGATCGCAGGATCCTCTCAGTAAGAGCGAAGGCAGGAGCCACCAGGCTCTCGGTGTGGACGAGAAGCCACCATGCTCCTTGGGAAAGGTCTGCCAAGACTGCTGCCTTTCTGCTCCCCTGGCTGCACTTTCTAAGCCAGTGCAAAGATCCACCCTCCTTGGCTAATTACTAGCTCCTACTCTTTTCGTCTATCGTAGACCCCTTGCAAACTCCTATGGTGTTCTAGAAGGCATTCACACCACCCAGCTTTGGATAAGTGACTCAGTCTGTCTGTTTCCTGACACACTCCGCGCACTGCTGCACTGTCTAGCAAGCTCCTCTAGAGACCATGGCGCTGCTGGTTCAAGCGAAGCTTCTTCACAGAACAGTCCTCTGATGTATCCTCCTTTCCTCTATACCGGTTAAGAGATAGGGAAACAGTCTCGTAAATGAGATTTCAAGAAGCTGTGAGGCGTATCATCCGATGAACGGTTCATACACCAAGCACCTCCTCAGCACAACAACAGGATTCCGCTCCTGGAATTCCGTCAAGCTACCAAGGCAGCAAATTTAGTCCTGGCAGTTCACAAAGAAAGACGGTGGGAGGTTGTTAATGTCACCCAGTGAAGTCAGAGCGCTGGGTGCATCGTCTCTCTGAGGAGGCAGCATGAAGAACAAAAGTTATTCCTATGACTTTAAGAGACAGACTGATCTGCAGAAGCTCTGTTAAAACAAAGTATATGTTCTGCCTAGCAGGTTCACTGAATCATCTTCTATTCCATCTCCCCAAAAGAAAAAAAGGAAAAAAAAATTAGAGGCTAGGAGACTGTCATGGACCAGAACATGTCGTGCTACATGTTTTTCCAGGCAAAACGAGAAGGCTGCTTCTAATCCCAACACAAGCAGGAAATGTAGTGTGCCAGCAGAATGGATATTAGCAAATCCTTTTGGACCTTAAAAAGTTATATTTGGCCATAGCGAGGACAGAGAGAGGTATCAAGAAATATAAAAAAGAAAAGCACTATAAACAAAAGACTGCAGAAGAAATAGAAGAAACAGACATTTTACTTCAATGGCTAGAACTGTCCACACTTCAAAATCAGATTAGGTAATCATAGTACACAAAAAACACAGACTAGAAAATCTGCTCTTGGCCTAGGAACAGGAAGACAAGTTATATCCACGCGGCACACCTGTAACAATGTGGTTTTACACCAGTGGTTACCTAACAAAGGAAGAGCTCTGCCCTATGTCAGTGCTCTGCCAGCACTCAACTCCTGTTCATGTCAATATCCTACCTGCAAATGCAAGAAGATCTGTGCAGTTCAAAATGTAGAGCTTCATTGTGCTCTGTTCTTTATGGAACAGCCACCAATGGTATTTCTTAACATTGTAAAAGTTGAAGTAATTTCAGCACTAAAAAAGTTCCCTTGGTTTCAAGCCAAGGACTCAAACAGACCAGAACTAACCCACAGCTTTTACTCTCCATTACCAGTCCAGGTGCTACAAGGGCTGCACCCTAAGATAAACTACAATATTGACACTGTTCTTTCCAAGTAGTCAAGTCATTTACCCGTTGTGTTTCTGAAGGTATTTGAACGAACCCTTTTTGAATTCACACAATTAGCCTGTATGGTTTGCTAATGTACAAATCAAACCCTGATACAGATAACGACAGTAAAAAAATTACTAATTAGAATACAGACAGTTTCATTCAGGATAAGCAAAAGGGAACGATTCTGCATTTGCAATTCTAGAAAACGGGTAAGCATCTCACATCAGCAGCAATTCGTTCTCTGGTTCATACAATTGTGTATGATTTCCAACTACTTAGCTGCATGAAACGGATACAGGACACAGGCTGTGGAGAGAAGGCCAAAGGCTGGGTCAGAGCAGCCTCACTTTGCTCACATCTGGCCACAGTTCTACCAAATGTGATGCTTCCCACTGTCCCAGCAAAGATCATGCGAGTTGTACTACGCAACAACAGCTGCAGTGTTCAGCCACGACGGCACCATGTTTCGCACTACCCCTTTGTAAGGGAACAGCAAAAATTAGCCTAGCAGCAATGAGGTGGTTTAGAGAGACTTCTACACCTTGATCAGTGAGCGTGCCACTCACAAGAGGGGAAGATCTGTGTAACAGAAAAGAAGTGGCAAAGACAACACAGACATATTCTAACACTATTTGATAGCTGTTTAAAACTTATATCCCCTCTCTAATAATGAGCAAAAGAGGAAGAATAAGAATTCTTTCTCAAGAATTCTCTCTTTAAATTGGAATTTGGCAAGAAATATGTATTACATGCATAACTGAATGTAACATACTAACCTGAAAGGTACTGACTTACGCAGTAAGAAAAAGGTTACTGATTTAGGATGCTTTAAAACCCAAGTAATCCCCTTTCTTTTCTTTTTTTTTCCCCCCAGAAATACCTCTGCAGATGTTCTTTCAACATATAGGAATCTTTGTACATGTTGCATGTAGGTCTGCTGAAAAGTCCTGCCTAAATCTTCAACAGGTATCAAAGGAGACCCAGAATTGCATTAAGAAGCAACAGCATTTGGACTCCACTTAGATCATTATTAGAAGGCAGCTGAAACTTCCCAAGGGTCCCATAGACACCTGGCTTTTTTGAGAGCCACTGCAAATGAAACTGTCCTAATTTTAAGGCGCTGGGAGCATGGAGCACAACCCCTCACAGCGACCCAAAGCTGAACCTCTTCTGTATCTTCCATCAGGGCAGCCTTTTCTTCCTCTCGCCTTAGGTGCACAGCTTGCTCCTCCTCCCAGAGCTGCTGCAAAACCACGGGCTCCAGGGCAAAGTGGTGCTGATCCGCCTGGAACCTCTCCTACTCACTGGGACACAGCTGCAGCTCCCGCCACTCTGCAAGTTTTCCAGGCCGCAGCTAATCCGCTCGGTACAGCTGGTGGGATGTCCATCTGCCTGTGAAATGAGCTCCCAAACACACTAACTTTCATTAAGGAACCTCTTGATTATCCTAGGCTTTTCCTCCGGTTGTTTTGGTTCTCACACACTAAGAACAGCTGAGTTCACAGGGACAACGAAAGTGTGCAGTTCTCCCCCCTCACCCTTGAGGTTCTCCAACAGCACAGACCTGTTAGTGCTGAGGGGATTTTGGAGTGAACCGCAAGGAAAAACACACGACACAAGAAGGGAGCAAGGTGCACCACGTGCAGCGATGCTACTCGTGCTAAGTGTGCAGCAGCACGAGCAGAAATGCCCCGGTAAGACTCTGTGGGTGAGCGAGGCCGGGCACCTCTTTTGGTTGAGCACCGCTCAGTCATCCGTTGTTTCCAAGATGAGGAACACCAAGGGAAACATGAATTAAAGAAACCAGGGTAGGAGGAACTCAGAGGGGGATGGAATTTCGGGGAGAAAAACAAGCAAAGAGCGCATCGCACAGCAGAAACGCGAGACCGAGCGGCAGGCGCAGCCCGCTGTGCGTGTGTCACCCCGGGGAAACGGAGAGCCGCGCAGCAGCCGACACACGACACGGCGCTCGCGGCGTCCCCCCGCCGCAGCCCCACAGAACCGGGAGGGCCGGAGCGGCCTCCAGGGATCGGCGGGCTTCCCGCGGAGCCGCGAGCGAGCCGGCGCCCCAAGGCCGCGCTGCGCTGCCCGGCGCCGCTCTCGGCGGCGGTCGCGGCTCGGTGCGAGGCCGCAGCGGGCGCCGCAGCCCTCCGCCCTTCCGCCCGGCCCGGCCCCGGCCCGCGCACCGTGTTG